>JAODVM010037670.1:0-18725 GCA_025400095.1 Phenganax marumi
TCATGTACATTAGTTTCTATCTATTAGTTTATTAATGTTAGGCGCTTTGAGTATTTCTTATAAAAATTAGGCGCTTTATTGAAATAATAAATATTATTATTATTATTATTATTAAAAAAGACTACATATACACCATGTCACAGCGCGACATCTCTGAAGGATAGCGTGTATTATAGCTAAAGTAACATGTCCTACCGTAGCGTTCTCCTTCGAGTGAAAGTCCGTAGTCTAACTCTAATGCTCAAGGAATGAAGTGGTACGCTACGTTTTAATACGAAATTGGAGAACTGGCTAAAACATCGCGTTCATTGCATCATTTTTTTCAAAACTTTGCAATTACCTCAGATATGACTTGACCAACAAGGACACTAACGAGGTAGTTAAACTTCATGCAAAGACGCTGCAATGTAGTCTCTTGCAATTTATAGTTCGTGCTGAAAAAACATGCAAAGAATTATGATAGCCACAGTGAATCATACCGGCTTAAAAACTACAGTAATATTACCAAATATCTTGAAAGGTTTGCTCGGAGCGTGGATTATCGGAAATGTCAACATCCATGATTTCAATCTTTGATTGTTTCGCAGCCCTATTTCCCGTCTTAAATAAGAAGAAACATTTTCAGTTCTACTTCGTCAAACACCACAGATTCTCATCAACAACCCTGTAGGTTTCCACTGGTTTTCAGCAACACTAAACCTCTAGAAAGAACAGTTTGAAACATTAAACTTCACTAAGCATAAACATCTTATCGCTAACCTGTTTAAACCTTTGACGTAATTCATAACAAGTAATTTCTGCCAAAGAATTGGCTAAGAACTAAAAGGAGAAATGAAGAAAATGAATCAAGTTGTCCTGAGGCACGATTTATGTTCATTATACCCCTTAGTGTCCATCGAATATCAATTCATATCCACCACTCAAGTCAGCCTACTCGCCTGAACGTTATCTAAGCAGACAAACCGGTCAATCCATTTTTGGGCACAAGCATTGAGAGTAGCATTCAAGGTTGGATCAACCATAAAAACTTCGGTGCAGACAAGACATACCATTCGTGAAATAGCAATCTGTAAACATGACAAGCAATGCATCAGAAATTTAAAATCCGAATCCCATCCATATAGTTTGTAATATCACAGTACTTTGAACTCTTGACAAAGCAAAGCATCAAACATGTCGGTAATGTCACATATTGATTTCATTAAAGAGTTAACATGAACCAGGGGTATTGTACGTTTACGACCAAATCGAGGTTTGATAGCTGTACTAATCAAACATGCCAAGGAACTTTGCAGTTGCTGGTTCTTCTCAGTTCTAGGAGCAAAAATAAAATGCTGTATATCAACTTGTTCAAGTTAAAAATACATTGCAGCTAATCAGTTGAAAGAGCAAAACAAACATAAATTTTACATAATAGTTCAGTTTAGTTCACATAAATTTGGCTAAATTCTCTTACTCAGTCATGTCATTCTGCACGGAGATATTTCGTACACAACTGATGATCACACTAAACACGTCATCTGCAATATTGTCATCAAAACCAACGTCTCCTGCCTTGAGTAGCCTATCAACGCAACGTAAGGAAACCTACAAAGAAAAACACTTTAAAAGCAGCAAAGAGAAAGATCTTTCAAGATCAGAGAATAAATTCTGAAACCTCATGAACAGAACAGTTGCTCCACTGCGCCTGAGTTCGGAAGATTTTCCACAACTTGAAAGCATGATTTCCAAAACACTGACCTGCGTCAGACAGACACAAGACCATCACTTCACTGAAAGAATAGAGAAAGTAGATTAAAGGTTTACTTTTTATTAAAAGCTTGAAGATGATAGTTGAAATGGTGTACCAGTATGTACCTCAAGTTTTCAAGTAGGGTCCATGCATCAGTTTCATTCCTCAAAGTTAAATATGAATCATCCGAAAAGGATCCAGGATTCATATCCTAGGTACAACACAAATTCGTCATGTTAGTAAAAATATTGACCAGTGAGCCTTTTGTGTCTCGACCTTAATGTTGTTCATGAAATTGAAAAACATTTGAAAACATTAGTCTGTGTCACTTTAAGAGAACGTCACCTTCAAGTGTTTAAGTCTGATAGGAAACGAAAGCTTCATTTTATTACCACGAAGCACTTGATTAACAGTTGAGTGTACATCTGGAAAATGAATTACACTAAATAAGTGAAGGACAGTGTAATGGCTTTTTTTGAAGTCCTAGTTGCTGTAGCTAACCTTGAATCAATGAGACAAGAGTTGCTGCGAAGGGAATGTACAATTTCAGGTGTTTGTACTTGAGAAGCTGAAAGAGAATGGTAACAGAGATTTTGATGAAAACAATGACCGGATGATGACGATGCATAAACTTAGAATAACACTCAGCATAAATAGTAGTACACTAGTACACTCAGCATAAACAGTAGTACACTAGTAGTAAAGTCATTGAAGTCAAAACAGCAGACTTACTGTGGTTAAAGAGTAAAATGCTTTAGCAAACTTCTGATAAAGTATCGAAGAATAGCAAGGTGCTGCTAGACACACTGCCAAACGATGCAAGATCCATACAGAAAAATCTAACAGCCAAAAATCATATTTAATCAAGTGATATATACTATGATTGAAGCAGTCTATAAAACAGTTTTGAAAGAGATAATGGCAAAGTAAAAAGCATGATATTAAATTCCCTAGATTTCTGACAAACGACAACTTACAATATTGATCAGGTGTGAAAGCACTTTCCCCAGGAAGAAAATACTCTGGATAGGTCTTAACGCTTTTCAGAAAAACATCTAACGTAGCCACCATCGTGTTTTCACGAGAATGACTCAATCTCTTGAAATCTTTACACAAAGAAGGGGAATATCTTAATCACGTGTACCATTGCATACTTTTGTCATTTTACTCCATCTAACACCAGATATATAATTTTACTCCTCCAGGTGAGACCCTTGTAACCAGACGGTCAAAGTCATTTTCATATTAAAGAGTCATAAACCTTCACTGGGCAAATCTTTGAAGAAACGTTGGAGAAAAGATTTAATGTCCAATTCTCCTTCCTCCTTGCATCCCTTACTATATTCAAAGAAAAATATATTTATTAGAGAGTGGTATAACACTCAACACAATAGCTCACAGACATCAATGACTTTTGGAAAAGCATTCTTAAAAGTGCAAATGTATACAGTATGCCCTAGTTAAATGGCTTAGTGATAATTGTGGCAAATGCCTGCGTCAACTGCGAGCACACGTGGGGAAAAAGATCGTGGTACAAACTCACTTTGGTCCAGGCGACTGGCTGTCCATTCTACTAACGTTCTTCAGCCAATACTTTTAGTTCATAGCTCTCTTATTATTCCTATAATTTATAATATTATGGAGAAAACTTTCAGGAATTGTTGCTTCATTGTTTAGGCCATTTAAAAGACTTTCTTTTCTGTTTATTTTCACTAAGTTGCCATACATTGAACTTCCACTATATTCCTCTTCTCAAAAAGAATTAAAAAATTCTCCCGCCAAAAGACAAAATACCTGAACACCTGAACTAAAAACTTCCACCTGCAACTTTCCAGATTTTCCCAATTCTCACTGCCCGCGCTTTTGGTCACTGACCTCATATCAAGCTGGATTAAAAAATTATCGCACATACTGTCCTGAAATCAATTAAATTTCATTGAAAAAGGGACAGGGCTAAAAAAAGAACACGAGTCATAACCAACTGTTCTCTGAATATTTGACAATCGCAATCTTTACAAAACAGACAATTAATAAAAAAAGGTCTCTCTTGTAGCTCTATCACGAAGTCTCAAATCTGACCGCGATCTGGTGTCTGGATGGAGAATTTGCAGCGAAGATTCATCTCTTGGTTGAGCAGGCAAAACAACTGGAAATAAGTCACGAACACCGCCTGAAATATTTGTAAAACAAAAATCTTGTTCAAAACCTTTCTCCCTAGAAATCCAGCAAGAGTCTCCCTTGCTGATCCAGTGTCACCACAGAAGGAAACTTACGTGAATTCGATTCACGTGAATTATATTTAATCTGAATGTCCGCAACTAACCTATGATCCGTGGAATCCGAGGAAGGAACGGATTAAAATCTGGAATCCCAAAAGGAAAATCTGGATTGAAAGGTAAAATGGGTCCGGCTCTGTTTCTGTGATGTTGCATTGCTCGTTTTCTTATATGAAGTATTCTGTACTGCTCTTTCCAGCTGTCCACTGTTGTCTTGTCTTGACCTATCACGCGTAAAAATCATCATGTTGTTGCCATGTTGATAGGAAAGGATGTAACAATGTTGTGCTGCACCCTATTGTTCACACTTGTTCAACATTGTTACACCCCGATTAAAAACGAACAATATTGTTCAATATTGTCAACAACTGTAAACAATAGGTGCAGCACAACATTGCTGCATCCTGTTTTACCGCAGGCTCATAATTTTTAGCTGTGTACAGAAGTCAGTCTTAAGTTGTTAAATTGTAATACAAGCTACATTAGATTGTTCACATACCAAAATCCCGTAGACAAAAAAATTGCCAAAGTTTCTCATCATTGCAAACAGTATTCAACCCTTTGCATGTTCCAGACAGACGTACAACGCTCACAGCACTTAGTTGACTCAATATTATTAGCTGCAAAAACCAACATACATTGGTATAATCTCAGGTGTTACGCCTAAATACACTGGCACTAAAAGGGAATTGTTACTGCGACAACATGCTACCTGGATCTCAGGAGGAAGACCTGACAATGAGTATGGTGACGTCAAACCAAGATCTACGACAAAATGTGGACAGCATTTGAACTGATCACTGCACTGCTGGTTACCTCAGTTTGTCAAGCATTGGATTATGAATGAAAAAGCTCAAATTAATGTAGATGTATCTTACGAGATTGGATGTTGGCAAGAATTGGATGAACCAAGTCATTTTTTACCAGCCTTGAGACTTTATGCAAGTTCTTATAAACTGATTTGGCACCTAAACAAATATTGATCTAAGAAAGAAATCAAAGTCTCCAGGAAAAACCTGTTGTGTTGAATTGGTAGAGTCAAACACTGCATTCTTCACCTACCTGAAGTCAATGGCATATCACCTCTGATATACTGCGATACAACTAACTTCACTTGATAACAGCTTGATTGTGTGTCCACTGACCAAACTGAACGAAGAAGGACAATCATTGTTTGCAATGCACTGAATAATCCATTACAATTCAAGCCATACAACTGTACCATATGCATAAATAAAAGGTCCAAGAGAGGTCAGGACAAGCTGACAAGTGATTGATGAACTCAAATTATGTATATAACATAGATTGACTATTTTAGCATTATTCCAACCAACTGGCAAGCTCTCTGAGACTCCCTCATTGTCAACCTGGAAGTAAAAAGTACTAAAGTAAAAAAAATGAATTCCAGTAGTTTCGCACATAGAAATCCTTTAGTTTATTGACACATTCTTGTAGCAAGTGACATGGTATACAGACACACCTTGAGACAGAATCCAGACTCCAACATCAATGCATGCACTAGAACAAACGCAGCCTGGTGAAGCGTCTTTACATCAGCTGTGTTGTACAATGTTTCCAGCGTTGCTGAAACTCCATCTCGACAAAACACTGGATTGCAAGTGTTGTTCACAACATGGTGAGCATCTTCACCAGCATTGCTCGGACCAGCAGTCAAAGATGCATCACCACTCTCGGAGGACGAACCCAAATCACCTTGATCAAGTGAAATAGCATATACAAGATCACCATTTACTACACCAAGCGAGGATAAAGTTTTGTCGTTTTCTTCGATAATATCAGCACTATTCAGGGAAAGTTTTAAAGAAGTAATATCTCTAAAATCGACAAGAAATACTTCGCATTAGCTGAGGACTCAAGGTTCGCAATTCGGCAATTTTTAAATGCATTTTCTCTCACCTTATATTAATTTGACGGCAAATAGCTTCTTTTAGATTTTTAACTGTACTATTTTCATCTTCTACATGAACGAGAAACCGTTGTTTACCAAGCCGAACGCGAAATTTCATCGTTTTAAAATCATTTTCCGTTTTCGCACTCCTCTGGATTCGCCATTTTGAAATATTTTTTGGATGAAGGGAGTACGTCATGTTAAAATAGTTCACAAAGTACTGGCGAATCGCAGGCGCCGTACTTTGTAGGCGCACTTTATGACAATCAGTTTCGATCGTAATTTATTCAAAATAAACGAGCCTTGATAGACTACTTTTAATGAACCATTTCAACAAGTTATCATTGATTTAAATCTTGGTAAAACGGATTTGTTGATTCAATTGGCTTAGGAATGGCTTCAAGCGACGAGGATTTTTGAGGGAATAGATCAAGAACAATTGTATCATTTAACACCAACTCCGTTTCATCACTTGCACCTGGGACGCCGTCAACTGGCCCAGGATAAGGAGTAATAACATTTGATTGTATGAAAGTACTCGTAGAGAAATGTTGTTCTTGATTCGCGATTCCATTTGGCAGAACAATAGAAAGCTCGTGTGATGATTTACTCGATACAACACAAGAGGTTGCAATAGCTGGCGCTGTATTAGACTCGTGTGATAACGAGTTTGATAGCGTTGTAAAATTCATGACGGAAGGATCCTTGTGCAACTCAGGAATGAGCTGTTCTTGGTCTGATACCCCAGGGGCCTCTATTTCTTCGTGAGAAAAACATTGCAAGTCTAATGCATCGCTCTGCTTGTTTTCATCTTCAATCAAGACGATAGAAGCAAACGACGGATCTTTGTCCAACGTCAAATCAATGGAGATATCCTCCAGGAGAGATATATCTTCAGGACAACCTTCAGCCACAATGCTTTGCATCGAATGAAGAACTGATGTTCGTAGTTTATAGTAAGAGCTGAACTCGCTAGAGTCTCGACTCGAAGGCTCTTTGTCAATAGTAAACTTGGGTTCAGCCATAGCTACACCTGCCGTTTCCAGAACAGCTTGATGCTTTTGAACTTCACAGTTCTCTTGCGCATTCTCATTCATATTCGATATAACCGACTCCTTATTCGACTTTTGAGACTGGTGGGACGTCAGACTTTGTATGACGTCAGCAATGACAGTGCTTAACTCACATGATAGCGGGCTAGAGGCCTGGGGCACATCGTTAGAGCTGTGAGGCTCATGCTCTCTTACTGAGCTTAGGCTAGTTGGTTTTAACGGCTCTGGAAGAGTCAAACCATCATTAGTGCGGCTCACATCACTGGAGAATGCCGTTGACAGACATGAACCGGTCATTTCAGGAATGAGGGTCTTAGATAACATCAAAGGCTCCGGTTTTATTCCGGTTTCAGTAGTGAATCCAGTCATAAGAGATGGTTCCTGGTCATTTACTTCACTTTCATGAACCAATGTATCCAACTCCGCTAGAATCGCTTCAGGCGTGTCCACGACGACATTGTCATGACAGCCAGCAATGACATCCGGTTTTCCGTGATGTTTAGCCACTTGCGGCGGAGGGGAAATCTTTGGTACATCTGGTTCCAAATGGATTATTTCTTCAACTGGTTTTTCATGGCCGTCGGGATGGGCTGGAGTATTCGACGCAATTTGTCCGATCGATGCAGACGTCTCTAACGAGATGGATTTATTTGATGTTCTGATTTGAAGACCTAAATCAACTATGGATGCAGGTAATGCCACTTCTTGTTGTTGCCCTGGGTCTGCTTGCAATTCGTTGGAGGTTATCGCTAGCAATTGTTGTTCAGGGCACGTTTGGCTGGGTGGTTCAGCATTTAGCGCATGGTTTTCATTTTCTTTCAATATAGAAGAACAAGGTGGCGGAGTTAAAGCTGCAGGCACTACGGTCAAATCTTGAGGTGCACTCCCAGTAGCTGGTTCACCATTAGAGTAGATAGCTCCTTCCTGAACTACCGTTTCAGTGCTAGAATTACTTCCAGTTTCTTCTACTACAGACAGCGCAGTAGGATCAGCTTGTATTTCTTGAACTGAAGTGTCTAGCCCAGGTCCATCCAACGAGCCGACAATCTCTCCTTGTCCAGACGTATCTCCAGTGCAGTTTGGTCTCTCTGTCTCGTCTATTGCTTTATTAACAATCCCAGCATCCTGTGCAGTAGCCGGAGCTTCGCAACCATTATTTGGAGGTCCAGCTGATTCCGCACCAGTACCTTTCTGAATAACCACGTTCACTAAACGTGTATCGGGATTTTCCGCTGTAAGGTTAATCACGACTTTATATTCTCCTTGTGGTTCTTCTGATGGCAATATAGGAGCATCTGAAATAGGGTTTAACGTGCTGGTTGCGTCATTGCCATTCACCAGTATGGCACTGTTGCTGTTGTCCTCAATTTCGCATGAGTAAAAGACTTGATTACGTCTGTAGTAGGGAATTAAGAAGAGTATCAACGCGCCAATGATTTCTGGCACTGCAGCAAAACAAAATGCAGCTTTGTAGGATTGGTAGGTGTCGTACAGCATTCCTAATAAACAGTAAAAGAAAATCTCCTTATTAACAATAATTGGCAGATTCAATACGGTTATAGCTATTCAATGTGAATCTAGTATACCCACCTGACAAAGGAGGTCCAATCACGTTGGAATAAGATTGACAAAACAACATGAATCCAAAACCTTCCACCATTTTCTCTGGTCCCACTATCTCCGTGGTGACAACGGATAGAGACGCAATGAAACCGCCGTCAGGAAGACCAAATATAATGCACGTGATGACCAACGCTATGTAGGACTTTAGGAATGGGTACAAGAGGGCGGAGATTGCACAGGCGACGATACATACTTGACAAACGTAGAGTTTGATAGGTATCCATTCGCAAAGGCGACCAAATATGATACGACCAATAGCAGAGGAGGCACATAGATAAGAGAGAAGCCAAGCAGAGGCGTCTTTTGAAATCCCCTGATCGATTGCGTACTTCGCCTGCGAGTGAAGAAACGAAATGTTTAGATAAAGAAACAGTTACCTACACTTCACTGAAATCCTCGATAGCTTTGTCAGTTCAGAAATGTTTTCCAAGAGATCCAGTCAGAGTCGTCTCTTGTTGATCCTGTGTTACTACGGACGGAAACTGGAGTACTTGAAAAAATCTATGGCGTTTGACAAAGTAACCACCCCACCAACACTCAACACAGGGTATATACTGTATAAGCGATTATATACCAGCGAATAGCGAGGAATATTGTAGCCTAACGCAACCATTGTCGTGCCCAGTGCCCAAGCAATGTACGCTTTGCTCTTCCAAACTTTCAACATATCTTTAGGCGACTTCTTAGTGGACGTTGCTTGCGACGTGTTTCCGCCCTCAGACTTGTATACTAAACTGGATATTGCGACCACCAATAAAAGACCGCTGAACGTTCGGAAAGTGTTCGCGTATCCCAATTGATCGAACAGCACTTGGGAGAGTGGGGCGAGTGAGATTCCACCAAATTGACTGCCAGATGTGCAAAGACCTGGGAACGAGATGAAATGAAATTGAACACGGGTGAAGACGTCATTGGTAGTATGGATAGGAGACTTGACCAAAATCTTGGCATGTTCACTCGCGGACGGTGAAACCAACCTGTTGCGATATTTCTTTTTCTCTCGAAACTTCGGGTAACGACAGTCATTGCTGACGAGTACGTAAGACTCGCGCCCAGCCCAAAGAGAAGACCATGAGAGAAGTAGAGTAGAGCTACCCCAGTAGCAAATGAAGAAATCAGGAAGCCAAGTGAACAGAGAAATGCACCAATGATACTAGTAGCACGACTACCAATCTGCTCAATGAGGACACTTGCTACTGGGCCAAAGAAACATAACATACCAAGTGAGATTGAACCAATCCAGGCTGAAAGGAAAGTTAGAATCGCTTTAATGCGGGTGTAACAGTGTCTGAGTTGTGTCTCTCTTGCTTTCTAACCTGTTTCTTCTCTTCCAGAGTCGAAATGAGAGATAAGAGCTGCGTAGAGGACCCCGAACGATGCATGCATGCCATTTGTGATGAACAACGATAAGAATGCAGCGAACAGCACGATCCAAGACCATCTTGGGTCACGTTGCACTTCGTTTTCCCTTCTAAACGTCGAATCTGGTGTTGAGCGCACAAGGGTGCCTTCAAATTGCACGTTGTAACCATCACGTAACATGAGAACGCGATTACCGAATCGTTACTCTATGGTACACTTGGAATTATAGTGGCTGCTGGATGGTACCGATGTTTTTATTGGTTGAAGCATGATTTCGTTATTCTCTTAGCTTCCTTGTACATTGTTTTTAAGTCTCCGCAAAAGCGCGGGTCGGGCCGATATACGAACGCGTGCAAACCTTTTTATGACGTGCGGTAATTATGCTGACGCCAGTCTCACCAAAATTACGGAGCTTTGGCAGGGGCGCTGATGTTGCGCGCATTCTAGTATACCAAAAAAAACCCATCCAGGGAGTAGCCTCACTTGAGTCCAGAATTAGAGATGGTAGTCTGCATTAGTGCCAGGAAATCACCAGGCTATAAACTTCTAATAATTTCCACATTATCTCTTCAGGATCCAATCTTTTAAACGCTCAAAGAGAAGATTCTCAACTCTCGTTGTCAGCATTCCTTGGAAATGGAACGAAAAGAATCTAACAATTTAAAGCAATTCAAAAGTTCAATGTGTCCATGGTCACTATGAACTCGCAATGCAACCAAAGGGAACGACTGTTTACTGACAATGGAAACATGGATAAACTCACGTGGATATGGGCGTATTCTGTTAGAGCAAGACAGAGAGGGTTTGTGCCAAAAACTCATGTACACTGGGCACAAAATACAACATTTCTGTGAATAATTGCATTAGTCAGAATGCAGAAGGTCAATTATGGCTCTGTCAGCCAATAAAAGAGCAGTTGAAACCTTGATAGTTGCACTGCTTTTCCCCAAATCCTAAAAGGTGATGAAAGCTCAGGATTGTGTTGTGTTGGATGATAGGCTACTAAAATGTTGAATGAAAGTTGTTAAATATTGTTCCATATATTAAGTTTTAAAATCTGTTCTATGAACCACTGAACAGTATCTACGTCCATTTATTGCACTTTCTTCTTCCCTCTTCGCCTCCACATTTCAAGCAATTGATTATGCAGATCAAGATATACAAAAGTTCCAACAAAAACTAGTGCTGTGGCCAACCAGTGGAACAAAGTGAATGGATTCTTGAAAACAAACACGCTGACCATAAGACTGACAAACTTTCGCAGCGTCACAATCAGTGTGACAGTGAGAGATGAAAATTCCGTGGTCAAAACAAAAACGCTTCTGATGCAAATAAACTGGGTTATACAATTGCCAATGATATAAAACCAAAGTCTCGGTATTTGAACTGTTGCTCCCCAAAGCCCTAAATAGTCTACAAAATATGAAAGGGTAAAACCTCAGTGCTAGGATAAAGACATTTGTCCTTGAAACTAACTTAAATATAAGGAATAATGTGGTCAACAGACCTGATGCATTGTAGATTAAAATATGTCTGTAGATATCTCCAGCTAGCAATATAAACACTGGTAGCGGTAAACAGTGCTGAAACGAAAGAAAAATATCGAAATGACTGCCTAGCAACAGGCCATATAGATCCAGTAGTAGAGCATTATACTAGACTTGATCACACTTGGAATATTACTGAACTGAATTAGATGTCAAATACTCTTACTGAATAGAACAATGCTTCTGATGGGTGCTTGCCATATTCTTTGTAGAGAACCTCCTAATGTACAAACCAAATATAAAAGCTGTGGACTGAAAGCTACGTAGTAAACTAACAAAAAATGATAAGTTAGTGTGAGTTCACTTCACCTGATAGATTCCCAGTCTTGACACGGTGGGCATAAATTACCTTGGATTTGCTCATGTTCGCCATTTCGTGTGGACAGCGGCTTTGCAAAAATAATTAGATTCAAATTTTAAACAAACAAGATGGCTGCTGTTTTGAGTGAAGAACAGGTTCTAGAAATGATTTTAACTGACGAGGAAGACGGAAAAGACGATGAAAAGTGTAAACTAGATAATGATCAGATTCTTCGCGGGAAGGTAGTTCATCTGGTGGATAGTTTTGATGGTGGTCCAGAATTTAATCACTGCTTTTTTCGGGAAATTGCCGTAGGATTACTTCTTCCTGTTGCACAGCTGTCACAAGAGTTGTTTCACCATAGAGCAGATTTGGAGGCTTTTCAACTAATTTCTTCTAACTGTAGCCTGCTTCCATTAATGCGGGAAGAGAGCAAGCATTGGCTCGACGCCATTAATCGGCGGCTTGGAGGTAGAAATCGTATTCGAAATCCTTTTTATGCTGAAGTTAGAAGAGACATTCCTTCAGAGGTTTTTGGTTTAGTCGTTCGTATTGTGAAGAATGTGTCCGTGAAGGAGTTTTGCCCTCCTCTTTGCTTTCATGCGAAGAACAGAAAAGCTGAAGTCATTTCTTTTACTGCAATTGACTCTGTAGCAAAGCTTTTGTGTTTGTTGTCTGGGCTTAGCCTTAAGAGTGTTAAACAGTACCTGAAAAGAAGCCTTGGAGGAGGAAGGAAGAAAGGATACAAGGTTAAAGTTTTAGTAAATGACACAAAGGACGTAGCATTTATGTATAAGTTTAATGTGCAACAGCTAACCATTTGTTTTCATTATGGGGAATGGAACAGTCATGGATTTCCTCAACATACATAATATCTGTATTCATGTTTGCAGTTTTATATGCAATATGGGCTTTTTTTCTGAATCCTTCCAATGAATATGCCCAATGGGAATCTAGGACGCTTGCTTTTTGCAGCTTTGTTTACCCTAGCTGCAAGAAATTTCCCAATAAGACATGCCCAGGTACCACTTTTTGCTATACGGTCAGATATAGTGAATATACTTCAAAGGTCTCTTTTAGATAAGTAAAATTATTTGGTCTTAGAATAAATAACAAAGTAGGACACATTGCAATTATGATTTATCTCACAGTAAGTTGTAATGTGTCATACTTTATTATTCACTTTGTTTAATGACAGATGCTATCCTGCATCAAAGGAGACCATTATTTGTGCATTAATGGGGTTGATTTATGAGTAAAATAACTACTGGTACTTTGTAGGACTGTTTAGTTGAAAAAGGCAATTCGCTAATCAATTTATATTGCCATCATTCAATAGGCACTTGATCTCTTTGATATTTTGCAGTCAAATTTTACACCATCAGGACAAAATAATCAAATTTCCTCACTACTGAGAAAGCAAAGGGTGTCTAATTGCTGCCAAATACCTACATATTGAGGGATTCTAATGGCATAAATTGATATGTGCATAATGAACATATAGCAAAAGTAAACACAAGCCATTTCTTGAAGTTGAAACTATTTATTGAAACAATATATGCATGATATAAAATACATTTGAACATTGTTTTGTAACACACTTAAAAATGTATTGAACGTTGTTTTATATACTTAAAAACCTATGTAACAAGACTTTGGCATATTAATTAAAAAACTGGATTCTTGTTGAATCATCCTTTCAATGTCATTTTAAAAATTGCAATAATGAACATGTAAGCATGTAGTGCCTTCCTTCCAGTACAGTGTAATGTAAGGCAGACAAACTACCCACCATTATGTCAAACAATTAAGTTATTGTTCCAACACTTCCCTCTAGCCGTGCTGACACTCAATTTAAAGGTGATAAACTCATTCACTCCGATTAGTCAGTCAGACAAACAACAACCCTTTCTCTTTGCTGACACTCAATTTAAAGATAGTAAAATGATCAACCAGATTGGCCTAGTCAAGCAACACTTTTCCCTTGCTAACACTCAACTCAATGCTGTTCCTTAACTTGCTACCACAGAATCTGCACTTGCTATCAGTAACAAGCTCTTTTTTTAGCCCACAGTGGCAGAAAGCTTCATTGTCACTGCTAACAGAATTTGGAATGTAAGATTTTAATGTAGAGCCCTTCACGTTGGAGAAATTATAACCTCTCTCCCTCAGCCATACAAGAGAGACAAACTCATGTTGAAAAATCTGCTCCCACCTGTTGTGGTAATTAGTGTTCCGGCTATACTTGGCAATGAATACGTGCTTTGCCTCTCTACCCTCCATAGAATTGAGGCCTAGACCAAGGCCATATTTGCCTTTCATATGCTGTGTGTGAGCCGGGACAATATAACCAATAGTCCAAACTGTTGGGTTAACGCTAAAGAAAAGCGCATTAGCCCTGAAATAATTTCTGCAATGTTCATTGAGATCTTGTATTTCCCTATCGGAGATGTCAAGACGGTTGAAAAGAGACACAGCATTTCTCAGACAGAGACAAATGTAGGCAAGAATATGCAGAAAGGTTTTTTCTCTGCCAGGTTGAGCACTACATTCAACTACTGAAATTAAAGACATAAAGTTTAAGAGAAATAGCCGAGAGTCCTTGCCAGTGAAACGGTAGTCAAAATCTTTACCACTGGCATTTGTGTCATCAAACCATCTTGTTATTTTTTTCGATAACCTGGTCAAATGGCAATTGCGAAGAGTGGCAATATATATCTTGAATGGTGAATCGTTGGGAACTAGAGAAAAAGTTTTGGTTGCATCTCCAAGCTTTGACATAGCAATAACTTTGTGCAACAACAGTCGGTGAGTGTGGGCACAGGCATTGTTTTTCACATGAAGTGGGTCAACATGTGCCTGATCAATAAGCCTACCAACAACTGGCTGAAACTCTTGGCGACTGTTATTTTTGGCTATAAACGAAGTCACCTTAGTCCTCAAAGTGGAAGGAGACAAGTTTTTTTTAGTCAGAGAATTTTTAAATTCCTCAACCTTCTTAGCAACTGACACCCTCTGCTCATACTTCCACGGTTCCCATTTTTCTTTTCCAGAAGAACCAAAGGAGCCATCAAGAGCAGCCATATTGTGTGTACTAACATTCGCAAATGTAGAAAAGTAAGTAGCAGCATTTGACAGTTCACCAGCCAGGAATGCCAACATCTTCATGTCATTAGGCAATTCCGATATCTTAAATTTGACATCTATTAGATTGCCTTTATAGATGACAGGATATGTGTCATTCTCCAACTCATCTATATCTTTGACAAGCTTCTCAATAAACCGGTGCACAGGAAGACAGTCCTCTTTGCAGTTAGCCCCAAATAACAAGAAATTTTCATTGCTACTCAGAACCCCCTTACCTATATTAAGAAAGCTTACCAGCCAACTACAAGCAGTATCTTCCTTACCAAAAGGAGCACCGTCACCACCAATAGAAACATGGAAGGTAAAAGGTTGATCATTAAACCATAGCAGCTCATACTTTTTTTCATTCATCATGTAATATTGAGCAAGACAAGGCAACATCTCTTTAATATTACGATACACTCCAGCAACTTTCTCTTCCTCGTTCAGTCCCTCACAAAGCATCTCTCTTACATTGTATAGTTTGCCAATGTTAATTGACTTTACAAAAGGCATGAGTTTGTTGTAAGGCACCAATCTAGGAATAGAACAGTTATTAACTACAATTCGAGATGATTTTATGTCATCAACATTTTTCTGATAACTAATATCTCTATACGCTGCACGATATTTCTTCTTGCCCATTATTCCCCCACTATAATACACAGCAACACTTCTAATAAAATTGCTTTCTGACTTTTCAAATTCACCAAGGGCATTCTTATAAACTTTAGGAATAACCCTTTTTGCTATTTTATCACTTCGTGAAAACACCTCTAACAAAATATTTTCAGGGCATTTTTTTACAGCTGTATCACATAAACCCACTTCCCCTGGTACTGACCACTCAGCGCTGCCTCCATGAATTTGACAAGCAGCTTCAAACAGTTCAGATCTACGTCTTCTACCTGTTGCTTTGCTAAGTGAGCTTTCATCTAAGCTTGTTGGGTTTTTCTGCCTGGCATTAACAGACTTTTCTGACAGAAATTTTCTTTTTTTTCTAACTGGCTCTTCACTACGTTCTGTTAGTTCTCTTTTAACATCATTTCTTACTTCTATACTGCCAATAAGCTCTTCTACCTAAATTAGTTGAATAACGTGTATGTAGCTATACAACACAGGTCTATGCATATTTGTTCAGGTGCACGGCTACAGCATATTTGCATGGGGGACAGCACCAGATATAGAACTTTGTGGAATTATTTAACAACTACGAGAATGCTTTGGAAGTATATAGTCTTCATATCTCCTAATCATGAGCTGGTCCAGTACTTTGGCAGTAGTATTGATTGTAAAATGATGCCATGAAACGTCATAGTATGTAGGGTGACTACACTATTCCTCCAAATTTCTTGAAAGAAACTTTGATGTGATGGAGGTACATGTTGTGTATCACTTTGCAATAGCTTGTTTACTGTTAATAGTACGTAAAATTTTTATGATATCCGTGCATTGTAAGCAGTACAGACTATTACCTAGTGTATAACGTAACTTTGACTGTCATTCATGAATAAAATAAACAATCAAGAACTCTGGTCAGTCTATTGTTCACTAAAATAACTGCTTGTTATAAAGCGAATGGATACAACTGCATACTGTTTATAAGATTTATAGAAACCTACTTTTGCATCTAATCTTCTTAACTTTTCACGTTTTGCTCGCAGTTCCTTTTGCTTTCGATTTATTTTTACATCTTCTGCACGGATCTTCTGTGTTTCGTTCAAAATATTCATTCTCTTTTCTTTCTGCAAAGCCATATATGCAGCGACTGGAAATCTGCGGTAATTTTTCCTACTGGAACACGACAACATTGCCAGATTGGGATGAAATCACGACCTGTTTACTAAGAAAGGAAAAACGCATTTAAAAATATAAAACGATGAGTTTGAAGAACAAGACTTAAGTTTCAAAATGACAGTAAATACACAAAATATTAACTTACCAGTAAAAATATTTGTGAAGCCCAAAACATGCTATTTGTCATCTTCAGTATCGATGTACATAGTTTTGAAAATTTGCTTTACTTTAAAAGCTATTAAAATCACTTTTAAATAGGATTTTGTAGGCAATTTTGGTATGAATCGATAGCTCGAAAGATCGACTTTCTGCTTGCCTTCTTCACATAACTCTATAAAGCTCCAAAAGTCTTCTGGGAAGAGAAAAAGGGCGCTAAATTTCAAAATTTCCGCAGCAATTAAAACCTGGTTTCCAAGGTAACTGGTGCCCAGAACACGGGTCCCGCACAGGTCACGCGAGCCACGCGCGTTTTGATTGATATTTGTGCCCGTTGTGCCATATGATGTTACGTTGCCTATTTCTGTGTGTTCGTTGGTGTGGTGTATGCTGTGTGTAGTTTAACTTGTGACTGTGTTCCCACCTAACCATAAACTACACAAGATCTTCAACAGAAACACGATCTTGGTTAGCTACAGCTGCATGAACAACGTTAGGTCGACAATCACTAAGCACAACGCACGCATCATTAGAAACAACCAACCTCAACCCACGACCACTGACAATTGCAAGTGCAGATCTAAGGACGCATGCCCATTGAGCAATCAATGTTTATCTAAGGACATTGTATACAAGGACACTATTACCTCTAGCAACGCAAACAGCATTATGCACTACATAGGCATGACTTCAAACAGATTTAAAGAGCGATACAGGAATCATATCAAATCTTTCAACCACAAAACGTATTCAAACGACCCTGAACTCTCAAAATATGTTTGGACATTGCAAAAAAACGATGAAGATTTCGACTTAAAATGGTCAATTGTAAAACACGCCATTTCGTACACGGGAGGATCAAAGGGATGTAATTTATGTTTGGAGGAAAACTCTGTATATGGAAAGAAAAGGATAAGCAAAATTTACTAAATAAAAAATCTGAATTAGTTTCGTCATGCAAGCACAAAAAAGCTTTCTTTGCCAAAAATATCAGGAAAAATTACGTCCTCAGCGACGAGCATGCGCATGCGCATGCGCAATGCAATGGGCAAGCGATGAATTTTCAATGATATGGGATGCAATTAAACAAGTACAAATCACCGTAATGACGAAAATGGACGAGGTAGTATCATCTCTTCACAATAAATTTGCACATGAGATAAACAAAGTGCGATCTGAATACGAGAGCGAAATTGCAGCCCTGACGCGAAATATCATGACTTGTGGCTTAAAGTAGACTCAGAGGGGACACTTGAGGCAAAAGTAATTAAACTTGAAGCAGTCGTGAACAATCTCAAAACAGAAGCCCAGAATATGAAACTTGAGAACAACTTACTGAAATCAAAGTTGTCACTCTCCGACATGAATCCCTCGCCAAATAGAAGATCAAATGATCTGAATAATAAGAAACTAAATCCCAAGGGAATAATTACAACACCAGCAGCTATAATTAATGAGCCCCTTGATTTAAATACAAGTTTGAATATAAATACCACGCAGACAATTAACAAAACGATCCCTGTGGCGAATTCTACTGAACCAAGAAGAGAATCTCAAAATCATCTTAAGTCGAATGATAGATCTGACGGCATCAATTTAGTCGATGCCAAACGTACAACATTAAACCCTAATAAAGAAATCAACGAAATGAGTAGGGAATATAGAAGCATTTCACTACCAGATAAAGCAACTCAGAGCTCGAACCACTCGTTACCTAAGCACTTGGTCCCTTGCCTCTTTTTAAAGAGAAGAGGCTTTTGTTTAAAAGGATATACTTGTGATTTTTTACATAACTTTCAAACGACAAAGAATCAACGACAATATCCTCAAAACTATAATGGTTA
>JAODVM010037781.1:0-37635 GCA_025400095.1 Phenganax marumi
CCGATGCCGTTATATAATCATGATAATCATGCCGATTCGGAATTCCGCTATCTATGATGATAATGCCGATGCCGTTACATATGACAATTACGCCGATGCCGTTATGTATGATAATCATGCCGATGCCGTTGTGTATTTTATTATGCCGATGCCGTTATATATGCTACTCATGCCGATTCCGAATGCCGCTATTTATGATAATTATGCCGATGCCGTTATATATGATAATCATGCCGATCCGAATGCCGCTATCTATGATAATTATGCCGTGCCGTTATATATTATATTATGCCGATGCCGTTATATATGATAATCATGCCGATGCCGTTATATATGATAATCATGCCGATTCCGAATGCCGCTATTTATGATAATTATGCCGATTCCGTTATATGTGATAATCATGCCGATTTGAATGCCGCTATCTATGATCATTATGCCGATACCGTTATATATTATATTATGCCGATGCCGTTATATATGATAATTATGCCGATGCCGTTATGTATGATAATCATGCCGTTATATGATAATAATCATGCCGATTCCGATGCCGCTATTTATGATAATTATCCTATTCCGATTCGATATGATAATTATGGTGATTACGATGCCGTTAGTTACAATCAAGAAGATGCTTTGCACCAGCAACCAATTACGTCGCCATGGATCCTTGGATTGAAACTTACTGTAGCCATAACACCATTCACAGTTTGCCAAGATCAGGATTGAAAATGTGAACAATAATTTAACATTACGATCAAATCTACTACAATGTATTAAAATATAATAGATAGATACAAAAGATGTGATAGATAGATATAATAGACGTGATATAAGAGATAAAACCCGAAAACAGAAGCTTGGTTTACTGATATAATAATAATAAAGCTTTAATAATCCACCTTAAGTTAAAAAGTGCGGTGAACTTACAATTACAGACAGGATTACTGCTTGGTTAAGAGTTCTTTCGCCCTTAGATGATTTGTGTCTTTCAGTTCTAGATTTTTTCTTACTAACTTGCCACTTCTTTTATTCGATCTACTGCAGCAATCATGTTCACGTGTAAAAGGGGCAAGGTCACAGCATGGGTGTTTGTGTTACAGATTATTTTCTTGATTTCTCGAAGGGTTAGGTCCTTTCTTCTTTCGAAGAGTGTATCTGCAGGTCGACCAATAACGCGTAGGCCTCTCTTTTGAATTCTTTCAAAGTCGTTTGCTAAGTAGTTGAGCACTGCATCCCAGACTGGTGCAGCATATTCCATCAAGGGCCGTATTTTAGTACCATAGGTCGCAAGACCAACCTCCGTGGGAAGATGTGCCTTTCTGCATTTCCTAAGATGAAATAATCTCCTATTTCCTTTGCATGTGATATCTTCATTGTGAGAATTCCACGTTAGGTTGCTTTGACAACTAACCCCAAGTAGCTTGATTGCATCCACTTTTTCAATAGTCGTACCCGAAATATGGAGATTGGAGATTGTGGAATAGATTTCCTGAAGCAAATCCACACATCCTTGGTTTTCTTTGCATTACATTTTGTTATCTTCCGACCATTTTTGTATTGAATCCAGGAATTTCTGCACGTTGCTCCGTTGCTCATTCGTGTAAGTTTTTCCAGCAATATTCTATGATCAACTAAGTCAAAGACTTTCTTAAAGTCGATAAATAGAGCATGAATACCAGATTTACCTTTCTAGACATTGTAAGTGGAGTTGAACTGCGGTGTGTAATAAATATCAAAGATGATATAGTAGAACGACCGTTGACAATAGCTGGGACGTAGTGTGATATCTCTCACATTGTGCTGTCTCTTGGATTTTACCAATGTGCGGTAATACGGATATTTGTCGGAAGTCGTTATTTAAGTCATTTGATGGGTACATTTAAGTCACCGGGGTAACGAGGCGGTGCTTGTATTGACTTGGGTGTTTGTGTTGTTTAATGCTGGCAGTGACGATTTCGTGGATTATCAGGGCTAGTATATCAGAAAAACGCTTCAGTAACCACGCTGGAACTCCATCGGCTCCTGTTGCTTTTCATCCTTTGAGGTGATTTAAGCACTCTTGATCTGACCTATGCTAGGTGGAGGTGCCGGATAGTAGTTGAGAAAGATCGCATTGTCCTCCAACTGAGGACTAGTTGTTGTTTTGACATTCTCTCATAGGGCGATAAAGGATTTCTGTAGCTTTTCTGTTTTTTTTTAGAACTTATTCTTTAGAGATCGGGTCGGCAGCAGGGCCATCGTGCCTAGCGTCTGCTTCTGAGTACCAGTTCGCCGTATCAGAAATGTGTAACGTTTTAGCTTTGTTATGATACTAGTAGTTCATTTTAGCTTTCTTTATCATATCTTCTACCTTCTTACGCAGGGAACTGTACTGGTCTTTGTTTCCACGAGTAAAAGCCATTTGGCTGAGCCTAATTTCGGCTGTAACGTTTGGTGTGTCATCCATGGTTTGTCCGTTGGGTGCTTAGGTATGGATCGCAGGAGCATGGTATCGTCACCAACAAG
This sequence comes from Phenganax marumi, assembly GCA_025400095.1. Taxonomy (NCBI): domain Eukaryota; kingdom Metazoa; phylum Cnidaria; class Anthozoa; order Malacalcyonacea; family Clavulariidae; genus Phenganax; species Phenganax marumi. The sequence continues at coordinate 2,512 of JAODVM010037781.1, forward strand.
ACTTAAATACTCTGTAGGTGTCCCCTAGTCCCTACATGATGACTCATTAAAATAGAAGCTGTTTAAGCCTGAGCATTCACAATTTACTCATTAAATGCGATGTAGACTGTATACATCCAGTCTTCAATGGACGGGTGGAGAAGTCTTCGCGCTGCTTCATTCTCGTCGCCACGCGTTTCGTGTTGTCAGATTGAGAAAGATGTTGGCAGCCCTGGGTTTATGCTTGGGCATCGAACAAGTCCGAATTCATGGTACTTAGTCCTGAGTGCCAGGAATTTACAGTTGATTGGTACCATTTTACAAATTTGAGGGTCGTATCAAGATACAGCCCGGATGGTAAGACTGTATCTAGATACAATCCAGAACCAGAAGACCACTGCAACTTGGGGCATGCAAGTGGAATTATGAACGCAGACGAAAAGTGAAACAATTTGAATGAAATGCAAATCAAAAGATCGTGAAAGAACAATGAGAACAATATAACAATTGCAATCAGAAGACAGAGATGGGATGAGAACAATACAACGATTGAAATTGAAAGAAAGAAATTACTAATGAGAACACCATGACAATCAGCAGAAAAAATGGAACAATGCGAGGAATATGATAATGGAAAAAGAAGATAAGGAATAAAGAAAAAACATAACAACTGAAATCAGAAGAATGTAAAGAAACAATTTGAACAATATCGAAAAGGAAATCAGAAGAAATGGAGTAATTAGAACAATGTAACAATTGAAATCAGAAGAAAATATGGAATGATGAGAACACTATAACAATTGAGATCGGAGGAACTTAAATGAACCGATGTAACTGAAATCACAAGTTACGGATTTCTTGGGACAATGAGGCATCACTACTGGATATCTTGGGCCAATGAGGCGTTACCACTGGATATCTTGGGCCAATGAGGCGTCACCGCTGGATATCTTGGGCTAATGCAGGTGCTGACCACGACTAAGGTACCAAGGTACATTTCATTATACAATCCTGGTGGTAAATGCATCATTAGTGGATAGTGTACTTATGACTGAAGATTATCAAAGATTATCAATTTGTAATTACCGCCAGGATACACGACCAAGTTCAAAGAAATGTAACATTCCTTTGAGCTTCGTCCAATTTTTTGATCAATCAAATTTTAAACAATAAACAAATAACTATAAAATAACGTATGGTCTGAAAAAAAACCCCATCAAAATAAAATAAAAGCACCTCCGGCCAGAAAAAAATGAAAAGATCAAAAATTAAAACGAATATAAGGGTCGTCCCTTATAAAGGTTGTCCCTTCCAAGATGGCGAAAAAATGCGGAACAAAATAAAATTCGAAATCGAACAAAATGAGGTTGAAATTAAATAAATGCGACAATGCGATGGTCTCCCACACATTTCAGTTCATCATTTATTAAGTCAATTAACCATAATTTTAGAGTTGAATGTTTGATGGAGAAAAAAATTGGTCAAATCTCCACAAAAAATTAAACAAGGACGAGAATTATATGAATTTGAAAGTTGATTTCGAAAGTCTTCACCTCCTGGAAGGTTGTATTAGTATTCTGAGCGTGCTTTAATTTTTTTAAAAGATTTGATAACTGTGCTTCTAACTCTTGTCCTTGTTTGATTACTGAGGGTCTAAAGTCTGTGCATGGTACGCTTGCGACTGCTTATGTCAAGGTTGTCTTTTTTGCAGTTGCAAAAAGGATAAAGCAGAATTGCAAGCGTTTAAACTAGAAGGTTTTAGTGGAAAGAGAGGGTTGTGTGGTTACTATAGTTTGGGGTGGTTATTGTTAGTGTAATATTGCATCATTGTTTGGTATTTATGTATAATATTCAAGCGTGTATCACGCTTTAAGGTCTAAACAAACTAAATCAAAAAGTAAAGAGTCCTGGTGGTTAGTGTGCAGCTAACTTAGGATTTATTACAAATAGGCCTAAGTTTCAGGTACGCGGGTGTTGGACACAGAAGGATTGGTGGACCTCCTTAAAACAGGTGTGGTTTCGATAAATTGTTTTGGCATGCTGGGTGGGGGTCCCCTATTAGGTTGCATGCGGGTACTATAGGTTTCAAGTGCCGTCATCGAAAGAGCGTGGCGTAAGGTATGGCTCAGCTATTCATGAAAATATAATTCAGCTTAGGTTAACTTTTATTAGGGCAATCAGGACTGCAGAGCATCGTGGTTAAACAATCTTTTACCTAGAAACTGCAATTAAAAAATTGCAGGTTCTTGGCTTGAGATTGTGTTTTAAACTCACTGCAGTATTGTGATTACTCTGGTCTGAAATGTGCTTTGCTGTCCCGGTTTTTAAGGCACCACCAGGACTAAATTCCTTGACTAAAGACAGAAGATTAAAAGTTCAAAAAATAAATAAACAAAAAAAGTGAAAATTGAAACAACAAAAAGTTGCGCAAACGCAAATAAAAAATCCAAAATGGCGGCCCAATAAAAGGAAAAAATCAAAGCAAACATTTTTTTGCAAAAAGCGTTGCTTTTTGGGGGTGGGAGGGTGTAGGTAGTCCGTAGTCGTAGCTAGGTGTTTTTGATGTGTTGGTTTTTAGGATATCAGAATTACCATTTATTCAAATGTAAATAGTTGCACTTTTGTATCAGTTTTGCTTGGAAACATAGCATGTAAATAAGTAAATGAATAAAACATCAATTTTTATATTAGGACAAGTCAGGTCAGCTCAGTTGGTAGTTTCGGTAAGCAATAATGGTGAAAAAACAAAAAATATTCCAAGATTTATCTTTTCAAAAATAAATCAAATTTGCTTTTCACCGTTTGTTTTCAAAGTAGAATCTTTGTAAAATCTCCTTGTTTTTGCAAGAAGGCTTTAATATGATCTCAAGGAGTTTGATTTATTTTCTTTCTCAATTTCTGATTACCTTTGCATGACATTGCTTACTTAACCTACCCGAGGGTTTTTATGGCAATTATTCCATTTCCCTCGTAAATCAAAAAGGAAGGCTTGGATGGGACCATTGAAGGCCTGATCCTCGCCTCACCAGATGCACGATTAGCTTTATTATTATAAAAAAAATGTATGGAGCGAGTAACAATGCATATGCGTTACACAGGCCATATGTATGACTAGAGAGTAAATCTGTATTATAAATAATTATACGACATATGTAACATAATATTAGTCTATACATTACGATAGTTTAAAATAGAGGTGAATGGGGATCAGGTCTTCATATCAAGGTTGTCAGGTTCGATTCCTGACCCTTCCGTTGTCTGCAAGCGTTTCAAAAAAGTATGTGAAAAACAGCCAAATGCTTTCATCATTTTCATACTTTTCTGCTATCGATCATTTTTTATGCTTTACTTCAAGCCAAAAGCTACTGTTTATAGCTATTCGTTGTCCCTAAGGATTCTTTTTGTTAGACATATTAAATTATTAAGCTTAACTTTAAAACGTAAATTAAGTATCTTACTCGGGTCAATTTTACATAAAGTATCGCACTTCAGGATTATTTTTGGTTTATTTTTACATGAAGTAGCGTAATTCCAAGGCATTTAAATTTTAAATACCCATATCTGATCAAAATTGCAACAAGAGAGTAAGATTTTTTATTTACATCGCGAAAATGGAAAAAAGTAGCTTGATTGCACATTTTTAGAAACATCAATTACTAAAACCAGCTGGATCGATGTGTTTTAAGTGAAATGAGGTTTTTCAAACTGTTCAAATCACTTCCAGCTTACTGTACACTACTCGAGGCGAAAGGACAATTATCTTTGAACGGGATCAAGCCACGACTATCTGTGCGTTTTATTTCAACTTGTTGTAGCAAATTGAAGCTGCATCATACTCGGCCAAAAGCCGTGTCATCGCCTCAACATGCTGAACTGTTTGTAGCGTCTCTTGGAAAATCAGACAGAACAATTCTGCTAGAAGCTTTGACAAAATATAATTCTTGGAATGAAGGTTTTACAGTATTAGATGAAGTTCAAAGAATCTAATGTTATAAGCTGTACTGTTGTGACTCTACTAATATGCTATAAACAACTGCTTCAATAGTTATTTTATCAAATATTAGCTAGATCTGAAACAGCTATTAAATTTTTATTCTATTTGACTTTTTAGAGCAACAAACAGTACAACCTCCAACAATAAGCCAGCTCAAATTAGGTAAAACTATTTTAGACAGCAAATTGTAACTCATCACTTTCACGACTAAAATCTGCTGCCTTTGAAGACTGACAAAGTAAAAAGCATTGTTTTTTAAAAGATTGACGCACATCTTCTTTAGCTGCCTATCACACGGCAATCCCTTTCATGGGGTTTGGCTTTTTGGACAATGCAATTATGATAATTGCTGTAAGTATAAAGTATCTAGTCAAAACCAACACAAAAGACACGTGTTCTGTATTAGTTAATGTGATTTATTTCAGGGAGAATACATAGAACTAAAGATTGGTGTTGCATTAGGGATTTCTACTATGGCTGGTATGAAGTTGTTAGTTTTTCCTTCTTGTAGCATTACAAATTTGCTTCATAGTTGCTTATAAAAGCTGTTTCTGATAATAATTTTTGTTCAGCTGCAGCACTAGGGAACATTGTGTCGGATGTTTCTGGCCTAGGTTTAGCAGGTTATGTTGAGTCACTCGCAAATAAACTTGGCTTTGAAGGACCGCAAATGAACTCATCTCAACTTCAAATGACAAGAACAGTCATTGCAACAAATTTGGTAAACTAAACTAACTTATGTACATAATGGATGGTCCTAGAGTGCCAAAAAGAATCGTGTATGGTAGATTCAGTGTTCTATCAATTTTCTTGCAGGGACGTGCCATCGGTATAGTTCTAGGATGCATTTTAGGAATGTTTCCACTCCTATTTTATGAAGAAAATAAACAAGAAAGGCAAAGAGTAGAACTTGCAGATGAATCTAGTCAAACACAAATTAAAGAAGGGTAAACTAGTGCATCAAAAACTTGCAGATCATTGGCAGACTATTTAAACTCAATGAAATCTAGTTAGATTGGAATAAAAATCACTTCAATAGCTTGAATATTTAAATTCGTATTCTTGAAGAACTGTATGTATACTTTAGTGTGGAGAAATATTAACAAACTACTCAACTGATAACTAATTATTTACAATGCTGTCTAATCGACATCAACGCTTTTGAAACAAGTTCACACGACAAGATGAATAGGCTAGGCATGTTCAACCACAAATCGAAATCATGGCTACCTTTAACTTTCTGAGAATGCCTCTAGAAATCTAATATTGTGCTCTGAGATACCCTACATATTCCTCTCGAGTTCTGATACTTCTCTCAAGTGTACATCATTTCCGCCATTTGTGACATTGGTTTAGGAATATGTAGCAATTGATCAAAGTACGCCGCTAGTTCTTCTGGCGTCGTATCATCCATGTTTAGAGTGTTTGTAACTTTCACATTTGCACCATTACGAAACTGTTCTCCACAACCCTGCACACGGTGTCCCTTTGCCCCCCTAGGAGTCGGCAATTCAGTTCTATGCAGTTCATTTTGTGGCAAACTCTCTCCAAGTCTGTTTACGGATGCTTCTGTCCTTTTTTCGGTTTTATCACTGGTAAAAATGAAAGTAGCATCTTTTATGAGTTTCCTTTGTTTATGCTTTAATGGCAAATGTCCTGATTTTTTGGGCTGCGAAACTGATGTTCTGAATTTCCTTTTCAACTGGCCAGGTGCTTTCTTTCTGCAATATTTCAAAACAGAGCAACATATTTAATACCTGTTTCCACCAAGGTTTTCATAGTTCTATTAAATATAGACACTAACAGATAAATTTCAGACACAGTTAACTCATAAACTTGCAAATATTTGATATAAAACAGTAACAGTATTTCGGACACAGATGCTTTTTCGATACTAACAGAAAACCAGTCAAAATCATACACATTACTACAATGAAAACAATGAGATACAAATGTCACATGGTGTGTTTAATAACATATAAAGTGTAAGGCAAAACAAAAACTAAACGACAAACTTACGATCTACGATTAACTCTTAACTTTATGAATATATTTTGAAGCTCTGTATCGCTCTCAGTTGTCTCTAAATCGTCCTCAATTGACGATCTTTCTTTTACAACTCCTACTTCCGTCGCCATGTTGTTACGCCAAAACAAAACGATAAAATTACGTCATTACGCGTACGTCATCAAACACATGTTTTACACGTGTTCTCAGTTTTGACCACATTATGCTGACGCTGCAAAAATTGTGGCGCAACCGCGCAAATTATTCTAAGTTTGCGAGCCCAGAAATTGGCAAAAAAAGCATTCAAGCAGATTCTAGTTTCCACCAAGCGCCAACTGTTGTGTTTTGAGAAAATTTGTTTGCGCACTGTAAACAGGAAGTTTGTCTTGCACATGTGATATCGTGCAAACTATTGTTCTGCGACCTTGCCTGGACATATTACGCGCAGTAATTAAACACCAATGATCACTTTCATATTGAGGTTTCAAACAACAGCATGGCGTTTCGTTCCATCTTTGTGCTCTGCCTTATGTCTTTGCTTAGTGTTGATGCAAGACGCATCAATGATCCAACACCGCCTGTCTTCCTCGAGTCGTACACAGCAAAAGGGATCATTAACCTGCCTTACGCAGAAATCGGTGAACCGTTCGATGCATGGTATGACGGGACGAACCAACGAAGTCGTATTGATTATTACAACGGTGAGTCGGTTTGCACCACTGAACGAATGAATTTTATTCTGATTGAAACTTTGCGCAAACAAAGTAGAAAATACACGAAGTCGATGTTTCTTTGCGTCATGACGTTTTACAAAACTTGCGCGCATGCAAAAGGTTTAGAATTTGGAGATTCGTTTTAACTTTAGAACAGGCTTACATGTTAGCAGCTGAGAATTTTGACCGATTACACTGACTTTGCGTCCTAGACATGGCTTTTGATGAACAAAAACGTTGCGCGTCATCAAAACACACAGCGCCTGCAACCAGCCTGTCAGAGCACGAGTGCAATTGTGCAACGTGTTTGCGGTCTGCAGTGCGCGCTACTACTAACAAAAGATGTTAAACACACACATACAGGGTCGCCCAGAGGGGGGGGGGGATAAAGGGGCAATTTTCCCCGGGCCCCAGGCTTACGGGGAGCCCTAAAATGTTACTGGAGCAAAAAAGATGTCATAATTGGGGGACGATTGGGGGCTCCCAAGGGAACTTTACCCCAGGCCCCAAATATTGTCTGGGCGGCCCTGCACACATATATTTCTAGTAAAAGATATTTTCTAATGCACATTTTTCTCTGAAATTACTAGGAATGGACAAAAGCTACCAGATTTCACAGGAAAACAAATCATATTTGATATCTCCATGGACAACGGAACAAACACTAAATGATGTAACATGTTTTGAAATTGATGGTCCAGTTAAACCACAATCAGTTCTACCATTTAACACCAGCGGTTTTGAGGTATAGAAATGTGCTTTTCAGGAAAAAAAAGTTGAGAAACTGCCTTGTAAGCTTTCGTTTGTCAATTTTCGTACAATTCTTATTCTCGTGTGATTAAGCAAAAAAAGTTGAAGAAAGTCTTGCGAACCTCTCGCTTGTCAATGTCTATTCACTAGTATTGCCCATTTCTCTTAACCATCTCTTCTCCATATGTTTTAGTACATAGGTACAGAAGAATTCGAAGGAGTACCATGTTACAATTTCCAAATGAAGGACGTTTTCGGCAAAAAAGTCAACTATTATACATTAACAGTCCAACAAACAGATAAAACGCCCAAGCGTTATGAAATGAGGGGTTATGATACGTTGTTTGGATCGCATTATGATAAGTACGAAGTCTTGTACACCATGTTTGAATTTGGATTGCCTGCAGCTGAAGTCTTTCAAATTCCTACAAGTAGGTGTAAGGAGTGACACAAAAGATTAGAATTCCACCTGTAGCAATTACGCTGGAGAAATTACTCTTACTGGATCTCCAGGAAGTGCATTTTGGAACTGATAGAACTATCCAGTATAAATATAGTTAGTTTAGTTTAGGTTTTCTCATGTAGTAATCGTGGATCGATAAGAGGTGACTGTCACTGGACCTCTAGGAAGAACAGTTTAGAACTGATCAAACGAAATCCTTTTCTTCTCAGCTATGAACTGTCACGGATTTCCTGGGCCAGGTGCTGAGTCAGCAATAGTAGTGAACCCAATGAGAGACTATTTCGGAGCAGAACACGAAGACAGAATCCATGAAGTGTTCACAGATTTTCTCAAGGAATACCCCAGAGACTACGCTGATCGTGAAGATGAGACTGAATTTGAGCTTAGAAAGGGACACTTTAGACAAAATCTGAGGTGAAGGAATGATCTCGTAACTGGACTTGGAAAATGGTGGTCAAATTTTAAAATTTGTACCCTTGTTCACTCCCTTCAAAAGTATTACGCGTATAATGAAAGCATCACGTTTTTTCCCTAATATTTTTGATATTAATCACTAGATATATCCATGCTAAGAATCGTCAGAATCTGGGCTATCGTTTGAAAATTAACCATCTAGCAGACAAACACGATGAAGAACTAAAAATGCTACGAGGACGCCTACGTACAAAAGGGTACAATGGAGGAAAGCCATTTAATCCGAGTGTGATGTTTGGTGATCTTCCACACTCTGTTGACTGGCGTTTGAAAGGAGCAGTGACCCCTGTCAAAGATCAGGCTATCTGTGGATCTTGCTGGTCTTTTGGGGCTACTGGGGCGATAGAAGGAGCATTGTTTTTGCGCGTAAATCCTATTTCGTTCATGTCATTAATCTGCTATTCTTCTTTACTCTGAAGCAAGCTTTCTTTGACAAGCTCGTGTGTGGAAAGGAAATGCATGAAACTTGTCGAGCAAAACTTGTTCGTTTGTACTAACGAATTAAAATTCGTCCACGAACTTGTCAAGGAAAACTTGTTCTTTTTACAAGAGCAAGTGGAGTGGCCAAGAAACTTCTAGTTTGTGCTAACTTATTTCACGGCATTCAACGCACTCTCTTTATCATACTTTACTACAGACTGGAAGCAGGATTCGACTTTCCCAACAAGTTCTCATGGACTGTTCGTGGGGTTTTGGAAACAATGCTTGTAACGGTGGCGAAGAATATCGTGCCTATCAATGGGTAATAAAACATGGGGGTATACCGAGTGAGTTTACTTATGGACCTTATCTGGGAATGGTAAGCTTATAACGAAGAGCAATTTAGAGCTGCGGAAACTTCAGTAAAAATCTTATTACCTTAGATTAGGTTTCTTCGTGTTGTAAAACTGCATGGATTAATAAGAGATGCCTAACGCTGGATCTTTTTGAGAAGAACAGTTTAGAATTAGCATAACTTTCCAATATTAATATATCAATATTAATATATATCAATATTATATATATAATATATCAATATTAATATATCATATATCAATATTAATATATCTTAATCATCTTTCAGAATAGTTTCTGTCACTTCAATGCCTCCGATGTTGCTGCAAGAGTTGATGGTTATGTGAATGTGACGTCTGGAAGTGAAGAAATGTTAAAGATTGCTATTGCAACACACGGTCCCACAGCTGTCGGTATTGATGCTTCGCACAAATCATTTGCATTCTATTCTGACGGCGTTTACTATGAGCCACAGTGTGGTAAGTCTGGCTTGTATATTAGGTTTTCTTCTTGACGAGATCACTTGCTCGTATGTATAACAAACAAGTTTTTCCTGACAAGTTCTCTCTAATTTTTGCAGGCAATACACCTGATGATTTAGACCATGCTGTGCTAGCTGTCGGCTATGGTACCATGCGGGGCAAAGATTACTGGCTGGTTAAAAATTCCTGGTCAACTCACTGGGGCAATGACGGCTACATTTTAATGTCAACCAAAGATAATAATTGCGGAGTCACAACTGATGCAACTTTTGTTGAAATCGCTTGAGAGAAACAAATTAAATTGGCTTGATTAAAAGTGGTCTTTGTTTATATACTTTGTTTAGATAAGTAATGGGCATGAAGATTATATTAAAGGGAGAAGATTTCCACACAACGTAAAGCCGCTATTTTGCTATTTAGAATAAAACGCGTTTGGCCGAGGGAAGTCTAGAACGAGTGTTGATCGTGCGACCTGTTCCCGCCAAAACTTGAAATTTTTGAACAAAAACAAAAATGAATTTATTTCAAAAAAACTTTGTTTACAAAAGTTTTTCTTGTGTTTATCTCGTTTGCTGTTCAAAATTTTGCTATCTACAAGTTTATAGCATTTCACCTTTACTGTAGAGCAAACTGCACTGCTGAAAACGCGAAATGGGAAACATTTAGAAAATATTGATGCTTGCTGGTAAAATTTCTTCAAAATTTTGTGAGTTTGTTTAAAAATGGATGATGACATAGCAGTCGAAATTCCCGAATGCAGTACAGCAAGCCTTCATTTTGATGGAACAGAAAATATTTTGAAGAAAGAAGACGATGTTTTGAAGACAAATTGTAAAAAAAGTGAAAGTTCTCGGCGAGTCGTTGATGGGCCAGGCCAAATTGTCCCGTGTCAGGATACTGAAGTGTCTTCAAATCCAGAAATACGTGCAAGTTTTGATGGACTTCCAATTGTGCCTTCTGAGACTAGTTTTGGAGAAACTGACCGACTGGAAGAATCTGAACAAGTTTTAAAACAGAATGAATTAAATCAGAAAAACGTACAAGGTATTTTAAAATAAGAATAAAAAAAAGTGAAAGGTACCACACCAACTATGTATTAAAATGGTCACTTAAGTTATGGGAAATTTAATAAAAATTTATAACGTGAGAAAAAATGAAACTAAAGATGTTATACTTTTCACAGTGGAAAACGTCGACAAGAAGTTCATTAGGCCAAGAAGTGAATGTAAAGATCAGACAGCTGAAGAAATTTTGTCATCAGAGTTAGGTAATGTGATACATCAGATATCTGGCAGAAATCTGATAGACGATTTCTTAATTAGTAGAGGTAAATCGTTTTAGATACTTTTGGAGGAGTTCAATCGTTTAAAGGCCAAAATATTGAACAAACTTCACTAACTGAGCAAGGTAGGTTAATTAGTCTGCGAATTTGACTAGTGTCTGTTTGGGATTTAATAAACGCTTCAACACAATTATATCTTTCTTACTTTTTAGGTTCATTTGATGATGTTCGACTAAGAACGACCAGTAAACACGAAGATGATGCGATCAACAGTGGAAATCAAATTTCCATCACTACCTTTTCCTATCACGAAACGAAACAAAAAGAAACCACAGAAACAACGCCTATCCTACAGAAACATCAAAAACAAGAAAAGAAAACAGTCCATTTCTCTGAAAATTTAGTCTCTGTGAAATTCTACGATATAAGTGACCATGAGGATAGCGATAGTGACACAGTGATCCTTGATGATAATGATGTACGAGATCAAGAAGTTCCCTTTAACTCCTACACTGACTATATCAGCAACTGTGTCTATGGTTGCCCATCAATGCGTTTTATACCACAATTCGTGTTCCCTCCTGTTTTAAAGATAGCTAATCAGCAGTTGTATAATGATATAGATGAGAATGAAGATGAGATTATGGCGATCATGGAAGACGATGATGGACGCGAACACCTAAACAATGATCTGCAAACTGATGTCCACCTTGAAGAAACACCAACTGGTATTCATCATGAAGCAAAGAAAAACCAACCATCCAATGTCTTTCTTGAGGAAGCGCAAACTTTAAACAGCATTGATGAAGAAGAAAAGAAATATTTACTAACTGATGCCTATCTTGAAGAAGACCAAAATAAGGAATTACTTTACGAGGAAGGAAGTAAAAGTGATTGCCTCGATGAGGAACAAAGTTTCATAAAAGTAACAACACTGCTTCAGAATGAGCTAAAAGATAAGCTGGATAATGATAAGAAATATCGGCAATGCTCAAACAATGGCCCACTAACATGTGAAGTTCACTTCAAAGAAAGCAATAGGAATTACATGAATCTTCAACAAACTTTCCAAGAAGCTGCAACGCTTTCTCAACATGAACGTTCTTCCACTGATATCGTAAGTAAGGAGACGAATTGTCAGCAACACTCAATCAATGGCGTACAAACAAAAGATTTAGATGATGAAAAGGTATTGAGGGATGATGATGAAATAATATACAAAGAAGAGGAACAGCAAGTCTTAGAGAACGTAATAAAGAAAGATATCAGTCGTTTCTTAATCCCAAAACGTTCTCAACAAAGTACACCTATCTTACCGGAGGAAGACAATTCAAAATTCACGGCACAACATTTTGAGGCTACAGAAGATGATTTGCTAGTCAGAAAGAAAGAAGACATAGAAATTATTCAGGAGCCCGACAGAGTCCAAAAAGACGACACTCTTGCAAGGAAAGAACAGACAAATGATGTAGATATGAAACGAGCTTCAATCCTGTCAAGTTCGTTGACGACAAGAGTACAAAGAAATTGTGGCAGCCAGTTTCTAAGGCGTAGACCTAGAATAGTGGATAGTATGTTCATTGATGAGGTGCCTATGTACTGTATAATTGAGCAATTGCAAACTCTACGTCAAAAAGAGATCACACTTCTTAAACCTATATGAGCAGTTTAGAACCGTTATGAAACAGTAACTTTTTTCATATAATTTTCTAGGATTTCCAAGTTTCTCCAGTCTCGTCCATAGATTATGAAATACTCCACCCTACTGATTCCATCGAAGAAGAAATAACGTTTCCTGAACTACCCATCATTGATGTCGAATCTTATGAGTTGAACTTGCTGGCTACTGCAATACGGAATGAAAACACTGCGGCTGTGCCAAAGAATTGTCAGGAAGATTTTCATTGTGAGAAATACGATGTAGAGTACTATATTTCTTCTCCTGAGCGTTTGAATGAATTTGAAGAAACTTTGAAAATTGATCTTTCAAATGACATGGAAGTTGAAAATGATATTTTTGATACTAAATCAGTAGAAGATGACCAGGTAATGAAGCAACTTGGGGCTAAAACAAGTTGATTATGACCAATGTTACGCACAGGAACTTTTAGTGACAACACTGATTGTACGAAGTTCCGAAATACTTTTTTATGGATACAAGATGCACTTACAGGAGTAGTATAAGCTTTAGTCCACGACTATCGACCTATACCTTTATTCTATGTTGTTTTACATTACAGTGTATTACTGGCAATTGCAAAAAAGAAATTGAGAAAGAGATGCAGCAAATTAGTTGCTTTCACGATGACTCGACAGTGGAAATGAAACCAACAATACCTCCTCATACGCCAGTGTTCCAACATAACAGCAGTAAGTGAATGCATACGTGCTAATCTAACCAAAGAAGTCATGTACAGGACTTTATTTGGACAGATTTATCCATGTATTTTATTTTCTGCTTGTAAATCTTCGGGGATGCTGACATTTATGCTACTTCCATGTATGTATATGTTTTAATCATTTGGAGTCATTGAATTGGACCGTTTCACTTGCTTCCTAGAATTACCTTGTGGACAACCACCTCATCTATTACAGAAAGCAAAGCGAAAACTTAGGATCGGTTTGTCAAAATCAACCCGAGTGAAATCTCTGCATCCTTATTGGACAAAAGAAAGCATAAAAAGAACGAAGGAATAAGATCCTGATCTATCTTTTTGAATTCCTCATTATTTAGAGGGAGTTATCAATCTCAAATTCACATTCATTGTACATAATTTGTTAAATATTCAATTCAAATTTATACACTGTAAATTACGTTGAATCTGCCCTTAGCGAATTTTGAATGCGATTTTAATTTTATACGTAATCAATTTAATTTCTTTATTGTATAAACGCCAATTCAGTGAGTTCGTTGCGTTCAAAATAAAATGTGTTTTGACACTGTTTTTTTATTTTAAAAGCAAATTTAAAACAGTTCATATGCCAGCTAATAACATGTGACGATAGTGATGACAAGTTTACTAGAAAAACTGTTGCAGATTATTACAAACTATACAAAGCCCTTCCTAACATGTGTGAGTGAGAAAAGAGAAAATGCTCAGTAAATGATTTGTTCAAATGATCCAATCCAGAATCTAGTTAACTTCAACTTCTTCCAAACATTTACTGTCTTTTTCAAAACGTGGACTACAGAGTAGAACGAATAAGTGGGAGAGCAGGATTGTATTGCTTTTTAATGGGTGAATATAGATTAGACAATTATTCAAGGGCAGTTAGATATTTTTTATCATAGATACAGTTGCCTATAACATTACAAGCAAATCACAAAATTCCACAGATAAGAACAAGTATTCCTCTATAAACTTATGTAACTGTCCTCTCTTTTGAGACGTGAAGTTCTTGTACTTTTGGTCATCCCAACCTGCATAAGCTTGGGACTTCACACAGGCTATGTCATGGTCAACTTGCTTCTTGAGTTGGACAGCATAACCTTAGTAAAATCTTGACCTAAAAGGGCCATGACTATCTCTTTTTGTATAACCTTGCAAATGACCACCACTGAAACCTAAAATAAAGTTTAAACTTAAGGAAAAAAGCATAACAGCTCTTTTGCAGTCCATGCAGAAATCACAGTAAACTAGATTGTGGTAACCCATTCAACTATGGCATGCTGTAAAACAAGCATTACTTTGACTACCTTTTGAGGCAGAATTCGAAGCCGTCACACTCTCACTGGGTGAACTTTGGATTTGCTGGAAAAAAATTGAGAAATAGTTGATTTTGAAATGACAAATTGAAGAATAAACATTTGAAAATCAGCTGAAGTTGGCATCACAAGAAACAAATAAATTAGACATTCACTACTATAAGTTACTGTACCATATTTTGTTGTGTAAAAGGTGGTTGAGGTACCAGAGGAGGCCTTGGGGGAAAAAACTGGTTACCCGGTGGTCGTGGGGGAATAAGTGATGGGTTCATCTGTGGTCCTTGAATTTGTAGATGAGCATCTCTCTGAGAAAAGCAACATTTTTATCAAAAAAGCCTTACAACAAAAAGATAGCTGATTCAAATTTTTTCATATCAAATACCTGTTGAAAAGGATAAGCTGGGTTCAGATTTTCCGATGGCACATGCATCCTGTTACCCAGGGGTGGGAAGGTGGGGTGAGAGGTTGATAGAGGGGAATATACCTGGACTATGGGAGGGGAAGACGGTCTCATTCTTCTCATACCTACATAATCCTCAGCAGTTAGATTTTTTTGTCATGATTGCAGGGTACATATATTTTTTGTAGGCTGTGCTTGTTTTGTGTGTTATGTCAATGTAAACATGTAGGATTTGTATTGAAATTATATACAATTCAAACTCGGTAAAAAAGAACATCATCTACAAACTACCTGGTTTAAATTGTGGAACGTTCATCATCGCTGCAGTTCCAGGGGCCATGGGATGATGTATAAATGGAGAGGGATACCCCTGCATTTGTTTTTCTCTCTCCTCACACTTTTTACTATGAACTAAGCTTTTTAATTCTTCAAATAGCTCATGTTTTTTGTCCTTTAATTTTCCCAACATTTGCTCAAGTTTTGTTAACTCTAGCTTAAGTTCGTTTAAGTCCTTTTGTTTTTCTTCAAGGATCTCCTGAGAAGACGGTTTCGGGGGACTGCTTGAAACTTTGGGACTTGCCATAGTATCCAGTTCTTCATTTATGGAATTCTGCTCCTCAATTCCAATGGAGTTTGCTTCATTTTTTAGTCTTTTTCTCGCAATATAAACTCCCAGAGCTTGATATTGTGCTTCAGACAGGCGATTTCTTTCATAGGTTACCAAAGTTGGCATTATAATGCAGCAAAAAAACAGTTTCTTTGCAAAAAATCAAATATTTTTGTTGTATTCTACTATGATCTTTTTATCATGTCAGACTCAGACACCGTCTTGCGGCTGCGCACAGGTTTATTGCCATCTTTAGTTCCAGTATTTGAATCTCAATATATAGCTCAGTTTTGTAGTCGGAAAGTCGGAAAATCTATGAAAATCTAGAACTTTAATCTTTAATCGTTCTCTTTAATTAAAATCTTACTCCTAAATTTATCTTACTTTAATTCGTAATCCAAATATCTATTCTCAATCTCAGTTTCAATTGAACATTTTAATCATAAATCCAAGATTCGGAATCCGGAATCCGGATGGCCGCCATGTTTGGCCAAAAGAAAACTAGTCGCTCCACTTCAGGACAAAAAAAACATGACTTGGGAATGGTAAAAATATACAAAACTTTGCTAAAATACACTTTGTGTAGTCTTATCTATGCTACTGCTCTTTGTATTCTCTTTGCATTTAAATAATGTCCTGGAAGCGGCTTTAATTTTCATTCAAATATTCGAGAAGAAATTTCTGTGTTTTTTAATAATTTAGTTTTTTTTTGTAAATTGGCCATACTTTACTTATATCAAGGGGAGAAAATCAATATTTGTGTCAAAGCAATCCACATTTTTCTACAGAAATTATTAAAAAGATTCATGAATAACAAAGTGGAGTTATTTAACACTTTCTACTGTCAGACAATTTTAATTGTCAATGGGAGACTTTTGCATGACGTTGCTAGAGCAATCTTTCGCTAGGTCGGGGCTAGGGTGGGGTTGTAGGATCAGCTTTTATAATTTAATATATTTTTTGAATGGTCACTGTCATAAGGTGTGCACTAGTCCCCAATCTTTTTAACAAGTCGTTTTTTTACTAGTTTGGTCTGGGTATGGATTTTGATCCAGATGCTGGAATGAGTGTTGTTGATAACGAGGGTGATGACGAAGACCTTGAAGCAGAACTTGCAGCTTTACAGGGTGGTCAACCTCACAAAAAGCAGGCCAAACCAAAGAAAAGTATGCTAATTGTCCAGCGGAATGTGTAGTATGCACCCTAGGGTGCCTGGCTTTGCTGTTTTCATCTATCTAAAACAGGACAATTTGTTTGTTAATCTTGTATTTAATCTATCTAGAGCTGATGGATATTTCAGCAATTGATGCGCTAGCTGCTGAATGTATGAAAGATGTTGAAGACATTGCCGACGACGATGATGTTGATGACGCTGACCTACTGGTAGTGCAATAGTTACATTTTGTAGCATGTACTACATAGTATTCATAAAGCAAACTAGTCCACTGAGTGCTGCACCTGAGTTACAGCTTTTGCTCCATGTATCACCAGATGGTTTTATTCATCAGCTTAGATATAAGTTACATCTTGTTCAATAGTTTATCATTTATTCTTCATCAGGCAGAATTGGAGAATTTGACACCAATGGAAAGTGAATCTTCATCGGACATTACGCCTTCTTTGGTGCCTTCCCAACCTTCGGTTAAAAATAAATCAGAAGATGGTGATGTCTCTGTTATTTCTGAAAGAAAGACAATGTATGAAACAGCCATTGCTAATGCTGAGAAGTCAGGGGATGGTGGAAAAGCAAGGAGATATAAGAGAGGTTTGAAGGTAAAGCATATGAAGTAGTGAGTCAGAGTCTTTAGCAATTGTTGATGTCTTAAAGTTTTTATAATGTTTAGGAAATTGAGAAAATGTTGAAAGCAGCTCAAAGTGGAAAAGCAGTTAACATGGATCAACTACCACCACAAGTTGCTTTAAGTTAGTAAAGAACATTATATTGTTATTTATTTTATCCAACACCAGATGATTTTGCTTGTCAACAGAAGATTCTTGCATCTTACAATGAACTAACTAAAATCTAACACCAGAAAATTTTACTTGTAAAGCATCTTATTGGGTTATTATTAACTATGTAGTTTTAAAGTTCTCTTATCTTCAACTTAGGTGGAGCAAAGGCATCATCCATATCAATCCCTGAGCAACCTCCAATGTCCTCAAATACTCCTAATAAACCTCTCATAGACTTTGGTCCCCCTGATGAAACAAGCATGACAAAGAATCCTGTTGCTCTAGCAGCTGTTGCCCCTCAACCTAAACCACGTGTCAAGCCTTCAGACATTCCAGTTAAACCAGCAGCAGTTGCCCCTCAACCTAAACCACGTGTCAGGCCACCAGACATTCCAGTTAAACCACAGTCAGTTGCTAGTGATGTTTCTGAGACAGTGAAAGGACTGGAGTTGAAACGAGATCAGTATAAATTAGCTGCGAGAAACAGCAACAGAGAAGGAGATAAGGAAACTGCTAAGACATACTTGCTCATATCAAAGGTACAGTTTGTTGGAACAATTTTACTCATAAAAGGAATCTACTCTTGCATCTTAATACAACCACGGGAAATGCTAATTGTCATTCTTTTTTCTTGTTTTTCTTACCAGGAGTTTGATATTGTTATTCAAGCAGTAAAAGATGGCCGAGAAGTTGATCTAACTCAGTGTCCTCCTCCCCCTCCAGGATTTCCAGGTCATTCAACTGTTTCGTTATTTTTGTGAGATGATGTAACATTTTCCAAGATGACAGTGATTAGTTTTCGACAGCAAAATCTTGCGGTCATGGCTACACTTGAAGTCAAACCTATAGCTCTCTGTTATAGCAAGATTCACATTTGATTTTCATTGTCAACACCTCTACGATTAACCAGTGACGTCCATTGCATTGTTGTCTACGTTAATCTTTCTTCTAGGTGGGTTGGCAACAAAGCCTGCGTCGCTAGGGGAGCCATCTCATCCCTCAGTCACCCAGCCTCCTTCTGGGGTCACCTCTCCAAGTCAAAGCACTTCGAACCCAGGCCCTCCACCTGCACCAAAGACTGTCCTAGAGGCTCTGGAACAAAGACTAGCAAAATATCAATCAGGAGTAGATGATGCTGAGAAAGAAGAGAATCCTGGGAAGGCCAGAAGAATGAAAAGAATTGTTAAGGTAAGATGTGAAAGTTTTAAACTCTGAGTTTTTCCATCTTCATAGATTTTTGGGCTGATAAATATTCGAAAAGTCTTTTGTGAAAAGCAGTACTTTCTTTTGAAAGCAATATCAAGATGCGATTAAATCGTACAAGGCAAAGAAACCAGTGAATCTAGATGACCTTCCTACTCCTCCTGGGTATGCACCTATTCCCAAGGAATCACCTCAGCCACAGCTGACAACGGTAAGCTCTTCCTGAACCTAAGACTACAATATAGAGCAATATGTTTCAACACAATATTGCAGCTTGTTTTAGAAGCTTCTAAATTTACCAAGTTTTCAGACCAAGGGTGCAAGCCATGTTTCTTGAACTTCGATGCTTCTATTGCAAATGGTTCAGCTTTTGTTTCTCTCACGTATATTTGATATACTGTTTTACGTAATATATGATAATAATTATAATATTAATTTATAATAAAAGCAATTTACAATTAATTATAATAGTTTATGATTATAATAATAAGAATTTATGATTTACAATTTATAGCAATATTTATAATTTATAATAACAATAAGTATAATAATAATAATTTATAACAAAAATAATTTATAATTGTAGAACCCCACTCAAAAATCCTTCGAACGGTGACGTGGGTATCTTCTTTTTATTTTTCCCCAGGCTCCTCGTCAAGCAGCCACAGGTAGCCCTGCTCAGCCTACTGCTGTCTCTAAAGCGCCAGTGAAGCGTCCTGCTCCGGCCACACCTGCAGCAAAACCTGCACCAAAGGGACGCAATGAGAAGGAATTGCAGTTCCTACTTGATCGTCAGAAAGATTTCAAAATGGCTGCGTTGAATGCCAAGAAACAAGGAGACATGGATCTTGCTAGGAGTCATCTTAAAACATCTAAGGTAACATGTGGATATCATGAGTACGTCTAGGTACATTTGGATAGGTTTATTTTTGTAGATAGTTCTATCAGTTCTTGACTGTTCTTCCTAGAGATTCAGTAATTAGAGTCATTTCGTAATTCTCTCCAGGGTTTTGATGCGATGATTGAAGCAGCCAGAAATGGGCTAAGAGTGGATCTCACCAAAGTACCAGAATCTCCGAGCTTGGGTCAAAATCTCGGAGGATCAATTTCGAATGCTAATGGCAGCGTAGCAGCGCAAGGAGACTTTACCGCAGAGAACAGTAGCAGAGAAGAAATATTTGCCAGTCTTGAAAAGGCATTGAAATCACAATACCAGGTTTGTTAGTAGTCCAGAATCAAGAGAGAACAAGTTAGAGACACTCTTACTTGTTCATGTATTCTAATAGAGTGAATGAGAATTCTAATAATTAGAAACAAATTAGGAACATATTAGGAACATATTAGGAACATATTAGGAGTATATTAGGAACATATTAGGAATATATTAGGAACATATTAGGAACATATTAGGAACATATTGGGAATATATTAGGAATATATTAGGAACATATTAGGAACATATTGGGAACATATTAGGAACATATTGGGAACATATTGGGAACATATTAGGAACAAATTAGGAACATATTAGGAACATAAAGTAACTTTTCGTATACTTTAGGATATACTGTGAAAGAACTTTCGTGACGCTAGAAGCGACAGATTTTTTTGAATAAGACACATACGTTTGGGAAAATTAGTATTGTAGTTCTGTTATTCTTTTTTCAGATGTGTAAGAACAATACCCAACATTATTCCAAAATGGGAGATATCGAAAACTCTAAACGGTACCAGTAAAATGATCTTATGATTAACATGCAGCTGTAAGCTCGGTGTCGTCTTGTTTCTGACTCAATATATCTTGAAAGAACTGCTTATGGTATTCATCATATAAAGTGAATGTCTTTTTGTATAGATTTGAGAAACTTGCGTTGAACTGCAAGAAAGAATACGAATCGTTGCAAAGTGCTTTTAAACACGGCAATCCACCTCCACGCTATCATTATGAAAATAGGACTTTTACTATCATCAGGTATTGTTTTCTATAAACTCGAAACTTTTCTAAAAACTTTTCATCGAATTCAATTCGTTGAATTTAGTTTAAAACGTCTTCTTTCACAAAAATTTAATGTCAAAACAAAGGCCTAGGTCAAACGTCGCTCTTGTCATGCGCCGAACGTAATGCAAGTGACCCGAAGCCGAATCTGTCTGAGCTCATTTTCATGAGGTTCGGCATATGAAAAGAGCGACGTTTGGCTCAAGAATTGTATTACTAATTTTCGTTAGCATTTGAAAGCTGAGTTAGTGCTTCAGATACAATTAGATGTTGTCTTTTCGAGAAATAGTGTTTTTTTCTTATAAAGATTTTCAGCGACTGAACTTGCCTGGCGTTAGACAGAGTAAAGAAATATTAGAAGTCTAGCTCTGGATCGCGTCCCGTGGACTCAAACGATTCACTTTAGTTCTTCGTTGTAGATCAAACACAGATTTAGGCGACCAAGATTGTATCCTACAAATTATAAAATGTATCAATATTCCGTTACCGTCGGGTAGGTTTGATGATTTAAAATGAGCATAATTAATTCACAGCTTCTTTTGCGTTTTGTACGTCTTTCATCCAATGAGAAATTGACTTCGTCTCTTTTAAGGTTATAGTAAAGAAGATATGAAAGTGCACGTTTGTTATGAATTTCCTTTTCCAAGTGTAAGTATAATGATATTTTTATACCAGATATATCTTTGGTAATCTTTTTTCTTCGAGATCTGAGTGCGCGTGATTAAATGTTTGTATTTCTGCATTCAGGATGAACCCCAAACTGGTTATAGTGAAACTATCAAGCATACGATAAATCCTGGTGAGGAAATATTACACATATGATTTCTACACTGAGCTATTTACTGTATTGTCTTCGAAAATGGTTGTTTAGCTGAAGAGTGATACTGTAAACATTACTCTGGCTTGTCCGTGTCGTAAATCAATCTAGTTGTTTTAGAATTTCAACAAAAATTCAAGCTATCAATTGATAGAAAAAATCGAGCCTTGGCAAGAATATTTCGGCGACAGAGTGTTAAATTTGATATCAAATATTCAAGGTAAAGTCATATTGGCATCGGTTTGAAATTTTTTAAATCATTGGTAAGTCTAACGTGTCGTTGCTACTTCTAGGGGATTCTTAAAAGGTGACAAGTCTCTTGGTCAGGCATCAGTTAAACTATCTTCGTTTGATAACAGATGTGAAATTCACGAATGTGTTGATGTGAGTAGATATTGAAACATCCATTTATAAAGGTCAGGGATTGTACCCATATTTCTGCTTGTGTTCGTTGTTTAGCTAATGGATCCTGACAAAGGTCGCAAAGCGATTGGCGGCAAAATCGAGATTAAACTTCGTATACGTGAACCCTTGACTGATAAAGATGTGGAAATCCTGACTCAGAAATGGCTAGTAATTGAAGCTTTTGTTGTTCCTTCAAACAGAGTAAGTGGGTTAATATATGCTGGACATCTTTCGTATTTTCAGATCTCATTCTTTGCTTTGTTTCTTTGTAGCCTATAAGTGCTTCTTCCGCCAGAAAGGTACAACAAAAAAAGCATTAATGCAGTTTATCTCAGAAATTTGAGTAGATAGATTGCTCGTAGTTAACGAATATGATTGATTTTGAAGGTGCAGGATGACAAGACTAAACCAAAGAGTGCTAATGTGTAGGTATTGTACAGCAGCCTGTCTTCGTTCTTCTTTTCCAATGATACTCTGGTAATGTACACACACATTGAACCACCACGTATAGTATGGTTACATTCATTCATGCATTTCTCGTTTACAAGGCTTATTTCTATTGCTTATATAGATCTAAAGTTTGCGTAATCGAATGACATGTTGACTTTAAATGCATGCATTCGAAAATACAAAGCCCTCTTGACGTGTCTATTTCTTGGTTTACAGAATGTGAAGGGATTTACTGCAAAAACTTCGGAATAGCTAGCTCTTTTGTAAATTGACTTTTATTTCAGACATTGTGTACGTATTTATTCACAATATCGACTACAAATAATGGAAGTGTTAAATAGAAAACATACGTTGAACGGAGTAGCCTAATGTATGAATATGGGCTGCTGTTGTTATAGCTACATGTTGATATGAATTTTGTATAAATTATACTTGAATTATCTAGGAGCAGTCTTTTCATAGCTCTAACGGTAGTCGAAGCTATTGAATGTGACCACCATGCGCTGCTAAAATTCACCTAGTCATCTAATATTTTTCTGCAAAATATAGACTACGGTTAAACTGGTAAGTGACTGTTACGCTATATCTAACATGGACACCAGCGTCTCTTAAAGGGATAGCACAGACGCTCATGGATAGAATAGACTTCTGAAGGATACTCGTGTACATCAAGTTCCAACTGATCTATTGTATTCGTCATCAGATTCGTCATCACTTGAGTCGACGTCTCCGATATACGAACTTCGTTGCTTGAGACATGAGAAGATAAGACCAATCACAAACGCCTGCGAAATATAGTAAAACTGCACTTATCTTTTAATTTAACGTTCTGTATCTAAAAGGAAATATTCATAGAGATTTCAGGCAAAAGAGTCATCATAGCCGTGGCCAAAACACAGTTCATATTCTAGGGCTACAACCGGAGTTTTAGTGTCTTTAGTAAGACTTTAAAGATACTAAACTCGTTTCTATAATACAGTTTATAAAATTGAACTTACAAGCAAAAAAAGCCAAGTGCCCCAATAGTCACAGACACTAAAGAACCAAACTTTATAAAAAAATCTTGAAAGCAGAACTGAGATGCGACTCATGGTGCAATGCTCTGAAAAAAAAACACGCCCACCCAGAAATAAATTGCTACTCAACAGAACAATATGGAATAACCCATAACTGGATAAGATTGTTCTAGTTTACAGAAGCATAGAATAAGGCGAAGATAACTAAACATTTAGACTATATATTTGCCAAAGCTTGTATACCACTTGAGGCTTTCGTTGAACAATCCGATATTTTGATTGTGTAGTTTCCGCGTTCAGTTGAATTTCCCGTTGAATTTCCAGGTGAATTTCCAGGTACTTGGTACTTTTGATTGCCATACATTAAGTATTGAGGTGCCAATGACATGAGCACAACATTCACGGCTAACACCACGTACATCAATATGAACACGAAAAAGAGCAAGGCCTGGGGCATTGTCTTATGTGGACGTATTTTATAAAGCTGTCAAGTAAGTTAAGATAGATCTTTGTACAGCTGAGGTTTACTATACAGTACGGGACAACAGCAATTATGAGAAAATGACTTTACAGTATATGATACTCATTGTACATGTAGTGGGGTCGTATATATGCAATGCAAACTCCAACATAAAGCTTGTTTTCCACAAGGCGGAATTTTCCGTGCGGAGAATAAATCTAGCAACGTGATTGGTTCGCAATACATTGCCAGCCAATCAGTGTTATTGATTTATTTTCCGCACGAAAAGTTCCGCCTTGTGGAAAACAGGCTTTAGTTCAATTTTACAGCAAAAGCATCGCAGAAAAGGATACTTTAAAGCAAAAGAAGCGAATTCCTATTTTCCTCATACCAACCATGGTGCAATAGACAAAGTAAAAAACGATAACGAAAAATA
Source organism: Phenganax marumi (assembly GCA_025400095.1). NCBI lineage: Eukaryota > Metazoa > Cnidaria > Anthozoa > Malacalcyonacea > Clavulariidae > Phenganax > Phenganax marumi. Next base: position 26,879 of record JAODVM010037781.1, read on the forward strand.
GACAATAGTCAACAGGGAACACCTAAAAAGAAATGGGGAAAACCCAGAACGTTTTCTAAGTTTTCTAGAGTTAGAGTAATGCAAAATTGATTCGAAAACGTCCAGACGAAATATAGTTGTTCATTCCCGAAGACTTGTTTTATGAGTGTATTAAGACATTACCAAATCTTTTTTCTAACCTTTTGTGCACACAACATCAGTTCATTTACTGGATTGACAAAATGTGGATTGGGCAACGCGTAGCCGTACTTGTAACCAATAGAATGCATCGCTTTGTCAATACTACAAAACGAACACAGAGTTTAGAATTGACTAAACTATCCACTATAATTACTAAAGTTTGGGTATCTTTCTGTAGCAACACTTAAGATCAAAAGAGATGATTCTTACTGGATACATAGGAAGAACCGGTTGGAACTGGCAAACACTCACCCAGTAATTATATTATATTATATTATATTATATTATATTATATTATATTATATAATACCCAGTAATTGTCAGTGAAATCACAATCAATAGAGCCAACAAGAAAGCTAAGACGCCGAGGAATATTTGAAAAGGTCGAAACAACAAGAAACAACGCTTGCAACATTTGGCGTCAGCATTGTCTAGACGACCAGATCTTCGGCTCAGCAACCGCTCCTCCTTTTCAAGTTGTGAAAGTCGCGATCGATCGCGTGACGTCATACGTCGCTTGCCGACGTATTTGTCTGTGAGTAAACTGATTTGAGAGTGAAGTGTTTCACGTTTTGCGTTCAATGTGTATCTTTCATCCTGGATAAACAAACACTTTAGTAGTTATTTATTTAGAGCTAAAAATGTAAGTTGTCAACTGATGAGCTACAGTTTTTATTGCGCTCACATTGCAAGAGTATAGCTGGGCAAACACTGAAAAATTTTTCAAACCGACCTTTATGCTTCGATATCCTTTGATAAGCTCCAGGGGGAAAGCAGACATACCAATAGCCTGAATAATACAGTTTCATTGACTACTGAAAAGCCAAAAAGAAATTTTCTATATTGATTATTTTCTTCAGTACCGTATAAGTGATGATGGACAGCAAACCAACAAATGCTAGAAGACCAATTGTGAAAGTTATAGCTGTTTCACCATCTAAAAACAGAAATTCTAGTGAAAAATCTTACACAACTCACATGCGTGGTTACGTTGTTTCTGAAGCAGGAAAAAACCACAGATCAGCAAAAAAATTATGTATGAAAATACGAAAACGTACGCGATGTTTTGATCTCGTGTTTAAGGTAGTTTAATTTCTCATCCCATTCTGTCATGTTGCTGGGAGGATGTTTGAGTGGGACAAAACTCCTGAGGACAGAAAAAATCACGACATGCATGATGAATAGGCATATACCAGTATCAAATGTCCAGCTTTTCCAGTGGAAATGAAGGGAGGTAAAGACTAAGTCATTTGAATATCATCCTTCATCAGGGAACATGCATTCAAGGACAAATGTACGTACCCAACAAGCAAAATGACTGAAGCTGCAATTATAAACACCATGGTGTACTTCATTGCTCCACACATCCTCTACACAAGCAACTTTGATTTAAGATTACCTAGCTCTAACATTTCTAATCTGGATCAAGTTCTACTGGATGAAAACGGTGGTTATCTGGCCATGTTAGCTTGGAGAAATCAAAGTCTGTACAGAGGTGAATCGCACAAGATACAACAACAAGATAGTCACAAGCATTAAATTCAAAAAAGATAAAAATTACCATTTTACAAGTAACATTATCGTCTTGCTCTTCAAAGTAGAAATACATGAATGGCAGAATAAGGAAAAGGAACAAAATAACAACAGCGTACAGACCTGAAAAAAAATACAAAAACACCAAGCAATGACATGGCTGAAATTGTATTGGATGATATAAACTCATGAAGGGGGTCATTTACAATGTGCTAGAGAGACAGATGCTGCTCACCATAATAGGTATAGCTGATACTATCTTCAAATGAACTTCTATCCGTTAAATTGGCAGCCCAACTCTGATACAGAGAAAAACACTGTTTTGTTCCACTCTAATAAAAACATAGGTACAAACAACCAAAGGCTACCTTGAAAGTACCATCAGGATTTTTCATGTATGATGCAAGAAATATATCCAATGGTACCATTGCTGATGTCACTAACGTAATGGTCAGAGCTATGATTGAAGTTAGGGTAGTTGACAATTCTGACTCCAAATGATCTTGATAATATCGAACATAGATCCACGAAAATACCAAGATTACCTTAAAAAACATAGGAATGAAGCTTAGATACATTACAACAACTCTCAAAGACTCAAGACTTAAACAGTGCCTGGAAGAGAGAGACAGGTGTTGCTCTAGTCTCTAAGGCTTCCAAAGGTATAGTTATGGTCCTCATCTTTATTGAACTTTCTGCCAATTGCTGCATACCAAATCTTCCAACTCTTATGCATTTCGCAGACTTTCCATGCTCCCAGGCATAAATACTATTTCCTCATGCAAAAGTGAAAACATGAGAAGCGACTTAGCTTCCTGTTTTCACGCTTCACTATGCAAGCGAATGTAAAGCAGCTATAATCTTATATTCATATTGCATGTTGTATGTCTACATGTATTTCAGGAGGTGGAAGACCACAGCACCAATACTGCAGAAAACTGCTGAATCTCACTCACTTTCAAAGTTGTCACAAAGTTGGAAGATCCGAAACTGAGTAATTTTATAAAAATTAGGTAAGCTACAAAAGTCTAACAATACTTCATGTTGACTTTGTGCAAGATAACAGTGTTTCAGTTTCAACTACATGTGGCCTGCGTTCAGTAATAAACGGTAAAAATACAAGCTGAAGCTATAACGTTGTATAAATATCTATAGTAAAACTACTCACAAAAATGATAACAGCAAAAGGAATCCATCCATGGACTAGTACTAAATGAGGTATGCCCATGATTGGTGAAGAAAACTGGGAAAAAAACAACGTTTTCAGTGCAGAAATTTTAAGTGATAAACAACAACAACGTCTTCCTTGAAAATGAAATTCTGAAAAAGCAAACTGAAATTTTTCGGGTCTAGTCTCTTTGACAGAGATTACGTCTCGGCAGTGAACTCAGAACATGATTGGCTGAAGCCGATTTAAAGGTCAAAGGCGGGAACCGTGCATAAATATTTTGCTTTAGGAAGACTAAGGCGAGCTCGAGGAGTGATAATCGTGGTAATTTCAGTGGAAAACTTGTTTTTGAGCGAAAAAAGACAAGAAAATATTGCTTTTTAAAAGAAGAATTCAATTCTAAAAAGTAAAACTTCACTTATTGGGTGGTTTCAAGTGTTTTAGATCATTTGCCAGGAAAAACTCCGGGGGTGTCAGCTGCATATTCGAGATATCGCACAAATTTGAACGTGCCGAACGAAACTTCTACATTCAACTCTTAAAAAGGTAGACTTAAAAGTCGTTTGCATCTTTAAAAATGCTCTTTTATGAAGCACCAGGTAAGGTTAAAGCTCTTTTAACTTTGTTTTTATTCAATTGCTATTTTAAAGTGAGAAAAAATACCGAACGAAAGAGGAGTGTTTTTTTTTACCCCTGACGTGCAATGACGGCTTTCAGTTTGGCTTTAAGGCAGTGCTTTAAAGTAAAGACAGCGACAAACATAGATATAGTTCCAACTTATAGTTCAAACTTATCGTTCCAGGTTTCTTAGAGTTCACTGCTTCTTGAAAAGAGACTCTGGAGAATCTTCAAATTAATATGACACTGAGCTTCGTACTTTACTGGATTACGTCTCGTAAACGGGGGGGGGGTGTATACTAGATTTCAACTTCCCGATTCTTTTGAGACAAGGAAGAAAACATGGCGGAATTTTACAGAAGTTTTTGTACTAGGTGACTTTAGCAGCAATATTTGTTCATTTCTGTTCTCTGCGGTGCTTTTTATAGCACGATAAATCATGCAAAAAAACACGAAAACCAAGAATGTATTCCTTTCTCGAGCTTTGGAGAAAATATTACATGATAAAGAGACAAAGAAATCTCATCACTCGCAGCTAAAAAAAGCTTGCGAAACGGCGTTAGGTAATAACAAAATATTTCTAATTTTATAACTTTTACATTGTATCTGTTTACTCTGATCATGACAATATATTTAGTATCTTTATGCAGGTGTTAGTTATAGGCTATAATGCCAGGAATTGCAGTTTTGTATTGAAGCATAAAATTAGTTGTAATTTGGTACATAATCATTGGTCCATTAATAACTATCGAATTTTTAATATATTGGTTGGAATTTGTCAGAATATTGTAAGTTCCACTGCAATGTTTGAATTATATGATTCAGGAAGTAGGCAATTTCTTGAGCGCAAAATGCATATTTCCTGGATATAAGTTTTAAAGAGGACAATATTTATAAAATGCTTGTTATGACAAGATTGAGACACCCTAAAAACAGGCTAGTGAAATTATTTATAAAGGCTATGTGCATGCTTTATGAATGTTATTGTGAAATTGTTTAGAAGAAATTAATGCCGCGCAAGGAAATGGCAACGAAAAATCACAAGGGTACGTGACATGATCTGTTTGGTATAATTCTATCATATTAAAGTCTAATTAACTTGCTTTTGATGGAGTGAAATAGCAAAGTAAGGCGCACTAGGGCACGTACTCAATGCATTGAAAAGAGAAGCTGCTGGATGGTTTTGCCACTGAATTATGATGCATTAATCTGCATGTTTTTAATAAAATTGTGTGCCATTAGACATAGCAGCACAAATAGGCCACATTCGAATAATTGCATGAACTTTGGCATCAATTTTTTAAAAAAATATTTAATTGGTCTTTTGTTTTTTTTCAGGGATAGTTCTTCAGCAACATTGCCTCCGCCCCCAGGTCGTCCTACATTCATCACGGCTGATCAATATTTTTTGCCATTTGAGCTTGCTTGTCAGTCTAAATGTTCACGAATTGTTATCACTGCCTTAGATTGTATACAGGTACTGGCAGACTTTTTGGTGTCACTTTCTATCTGTAGTAGCTCTGGATCCATAAGAAATGACTCACACTGAACTCTTGGAAAAACAAGTTTAAAGGCGATAGAACTATAGTTACTTTAGCTTAAGTTTCCTTCTGTAGTAACACTTGATCAATGAAAGGTGACTATCAAGAAAAGTTTGAAAAGAAGAAAAGTTTGAAACCAATGGAACAGCTCAGTCTAAATAATGCTTAGATTTCTAAAATCTATGTATTTTTTCATATGTTCATAGAAACTAATTGCTTATGGTCATATCGTTGGAGACACGCCTGACTCAATTGAGCCAGAGAAACGTTTGATCGACAGGATTATTGATACAATCTGTGGATGTTTTACTGGCATACACACTGATGAAGGAATCCAACTGCAGATTATCAAGGTTTGCTTTGAAAGACAAACTAAGCTAGTCGATATTGAGGCTAAATTGAGATGCAAGAGTCTTGCGTTTTTTCTTGTAAAATTTTTACAAGTTGTTAATTTTGTGTGTTTGTGCTACAGGCTCTTCTCACAGCAGTTACATCAAGTACGTGTGAAGTCCATGAAGGAACATTACTTCAGGCTGTGCGTACTGTCTACAATATTTATCTCGCAAGTAAAAATCTCATCAATCAAACAACGGCCAAGGCAACTCTGACGCAGATGATAAGTTTGGTGTTTCAAAGAATGGAGAATCAGGCGGTGAGGCATTTAAACTTGCAACAATATCACTGATTGAGTCTTCAATTAAGTACGTAGCAAGAATTTCACCCTGATGAGTAGAATTGACTGTTTTGTGTTGCACAGAGCAAAGTACACATACTTGTGCACTGCAACACATTGCTACTCAATGTTGTTATTCTCATTACTATTTTGACGATAAGTTGCGTTAGTTTTGTACTGGAGATGTTGAAGGATAAATTCATCTTTTTTCTCTCAGGTGCTCGCCGCAAAACTTCAAGAAGAAATTCAGGCTACAGAAAATCAAAAGAATGAGGAGAAAGAACAAAAATCTCAGGAAACACAAAATGAAGATGTAAAGTTAAAGGAAGGACAAGCATTGCCCAATGGTGGTCCAAATCATGTTGAAAATAAAGGTGTTGATTTTAGAGGTAGTGTCTAGTTCTTCCATCTCTTAGTTGAGCTGACTTAAGCTCTTATTAGTTCTAAGCTGTTTTGTTAGTTAACCATGTGAACTGTTCTGTTACCCTCTGCCATTCCTTAAAACTTCATCCAGGGTTTTGTTGAAGTTACATTTTGTTTTCCAGAAGATAATGTTGAAAGCTGTTCAGCTGAAGAAACACCAAGGTTGAATAATTTAGAAAGCAAAAATGATGAGGAACAGTTCATGGATAACTCTACTGTCTCCATAAATGACGAGTCAAACAATTTGTCAGAATCTGCCGATGGATTGAACACTGGTGAACATGAAATAAAGTCAAATTGGCTAACGACAAACCTCGATGAAAGCGCAACAGATTTAACCTCTCAGAGCGATAAAGCAACTCCTAGTGCGGAAAACAAAACCTCTGAAAATGAGTCTGGTACTATTTCAGATGAAGTATTAGACAATGTACAGTTATCTGAAGGTGCCAAAGAAAATGCTGTTTCAAACTTGTCAGATAATGAAATTGAAGATGGCCTGTCTGAAAATAAATCCCATGCAGATAATGAAAATGAGAGTCAGCCTATGTCTGAGATTTCTAAAGGTGAAGATAGTGTAAACAATTCTGAAGTGAGTCAAGTTTCTGAAGACCAAACTTCAAATGATTTGGATCACCAACAATCTGTTGTTGTACCAGCAATTCAAGTATCATCTGATGATTCAGTAATTGAGCAAAATAGTGGTGATGTTGTACCTGATGATATCTCCGAAGGCCACGAAGATGATTTAGAGACAGCACGAAGTTCTGTATCAGAAGCTCACTCGGATATTCCTAGCGAGGGCGGGGTAGAAGGCAAGCCACACCTAGTAAGATTCTCACACATCACGCAGAAGGATGCTTTCCTGGTCTTTCGTTCTCTTTGCAAGCTCTCGATGAAACCATTGGCCGAAGGACCTTTGGACCCCAAGTAAGATGTGCTTATATAAAACCACATTTGAAATCTTGAACTGTCCATTTCCCTTCTGCGACCTAGGCAGTGACTTTGTAGATTGTATTTCTTCAACAAGTGAAATCATCTGTCATTTGACAGCTTACTCAAAGTTTTCAGTTAGAAAACGACTTTTCCTACCAATGAATTAGAAAAGCTTGTGAGTTTGAGCTGAGCAACTTTTTGTGCATCTCATGCTACACTTCATAATCCTGCTGACTACTAAGTTTTACTAAGATTTTGGTTTCTTCAAGTTATATAATTGTACATTTTATTTTCCAGGTCTCATGAGCTGAGATCAAAAATTCTCTCCTTGGAGCTGCTTTTAGCTTGTCTTCAAAATGCTGGTCCAGTTTTTCAAACTCATCCGATGTTTATCAACGCTATCAAGCAGTATCTGTGCGTGGCTTTGTCAAAGAATGGAGTTTCATCTGTGCCTGCTGTCTTTGAACTGTCACTCGCAATTTTCCTCACTTTGTTGTCTTACTTCAAAACACATTTGAAGATGCAAATAGAGGTAAGATAAATGGTAACAATAAGCATCTGCAATATTTACAGACTGCTTCAACAACTTGCTTTAGTACCAATATTGTACCAATACTGTACCAATATTTGGTTGCCAGCTTTTTTCTACCGAGAAGACGTTTGTCTTTAGTGTGCTTTCTAATATCTTTGTGCTTGTGTTTATGAGAGCTCCTGTATTATGATGAAGATTGGTCAACATGAAATCACTGGTTGTTATGAAAGCTATTGTGTCAGATATTCTTATTGTATTTTAGGTATTTTTCAAAGATATTTTTCTCAATATTCTTGAGACTTCAACTAGTTCATTTCAACATAAATGGATGGTGATGCAGACTCTTACAAGAATCTGTTCAGGTTAGAATTCTCTCATGATATGCTTAGAACATTGCAGGAGTCAAAAGCCTTGGTATTTTGAGTAAAAGTCTTTCTTCAGGAGAAATGGGCAGACAGATAGAGAGACTTCATGTCTGCTTATTTCTCAACAAGAAAGCCTGTTGCTAAAAGATGTTTTCTACCATTATCTCAATCCATGCTCATTTGTTTTTATTATAATAGATGCCCAGACTGTTGTTGATATCTACCTCAACTATGACTGTGAACTTGCTCTGTCAAATATCTTCGAAAGATTAATCAATGATTTGTCAAAAGTAGCTCAAGGACGACAAGCAATTGAACTTGGCGCTACACCTGTGAGTTGCAGACAGGTTTTTAATCTTTCTCTTCTTTAAAATGAAATATTAAGTTTCGTTCATTTTTCCAGGTGCAAGAACGCAGTATTCGCATAAAAGGTCTGGAGTGTTTGGTCTCAATATTGAAATGCATGGTTGAATGGAGCCGAGATTTGTATTTCAAACCTGATTCACAAGTTGATGATAAACTAGGTGAGTGTGTTGCCGAATGCAGTTTAGCAAGAAATTGCAATTCGCGGTTCTACCCTTTCAGCACTACAGTCTCGTGTCTTCATTACACATATATTAGCTGTGAGGGCCACAAGTTTATTAGCCTAGGCTATTATGTGCTACCCTCTTTAAATAAAGACTTTCATTCATTTAGTCTAGTGAAATGAATGTACTTAGCCAGAAGTTGTATAATTCACGATCCGTAATTTCAACTCTCCAGTCTAGTGTCTTCTTCTCAAGTTATGGCTACTCTAGTTTAGTAAAATGAATGTACAGCTTGTGATGATTTTGTTTCATTTTGTCATAGATTTTGAAGATGGTACTCCGACATTGCCTCGCAAGGGAGACCCAGTCGATGAAGAAAATGGGGGGGAGGGAGATGTTGCCTCTAACTTGCAATCAGTCAAGACCGGAGGAAGTCAGGGCTCTCTCAATAGTGGAGCTCCTTTGGATAATGCCGAACAATTTGAAAGTTTAAAACAGAAGAAAGAAAGAAAGGAGAAGGGCATTACATTGTAAGAAGTTTATCCTTGACTCTCCTTAAGAACTAAAATCATCTGGGTTTAGAAAGAGTAAAATATAAGTATGATGCACTGGGTATTCATGAGTGTATAATGAGTAATCTATAAAATATTTTTTGCTTTTCAAACTATTCACTCATTACAATTAGTAATGAGTGAATCATCAGGACTTAGAAAGAGTAAAATATAAGTATGATACACTGGCTATTCGCGAGTGTGTAATGGTAGTCGATGAAATGTTTTTGCTTTTCAAACTATTCACTCATTATAGTACAATGACTTGGAAACTGCAGCTTTTAGAAATCCAGTCTGTTGCTCCAGCATGCATTGACCTACAACTTGGGCTAATTATTATTGTTTCTGTAGTCTGATTCATATATTTCCATTTAAGATTCAATAAAAGTCCTTCTAAAGGCTTAAAGTTTCTTCAAGCGGAAGGTTTGTTGGGTGATTCTGTGACAGAAGTAGCTCAGTTTCTGCACTCAAACGACAAGCTTGACAAGGTACAGTTGCAGTTCTACTTGCTGAAGAATCCTAGTACTACTTTTAAGTCCAAATTAATTTAAGTCTGTGCTTGTCTTAGTTATCTTGAAAATAAAGCCCTGCTGTTATATTGTTTGTTTTTAATCCTATTTAGACGATGATTGGTGAGCTTTTAGGCGACCCTGGCCAGTAAGTGCTCCGTGTTTTATGAATAGTGTTAGAGAGTTTAGGATAGGACGGTTTCTTGTTGCGTTTACGGCTTGATTTTTCCTGTTGATTTTGGCAATAGTTCTGTCTCTACATTTATTCCATACAAAACTATGGTCTCTAGCAATTTCTAAGAAACGAAATAAGCATACAAAAGTTTGCAAAATATTGTGATGAAAGTAACGCTACCTGTACCCGTTTGACGAAACAGGAGTATCTTAGGTTAACCTCTCTATTTATTCACGACAACATCCAGCGGCTGGTTGTACGAAGGTCGATAATACAATCCACTGCATCATACTGGATCACACAATCATATACTGTAATCCTAGCGTTGGTGCTGCGTTTGGTGTTTTGCTGCATAATTAGTGAGCAGTCGGTGTATTTGAATAACTTGTCTTCCACTAAGTCACTAGGTCCTCATGAGCTCATTGCTGGCTTTTCAGGGTAATGTGCTTAGCGAATGTGGTTTCGCAATGCAACCGTTTGGTCAGGGCCATGCAAAAGAGGAGTTTGCTCAGTGGTACAGCGTGAAAGACTCTTCAACCAGCAAAGAGCATCTTGGCTGCCTTCCACAGCGTCCCTGGACAAATATGGGGGTTGTGCTTTGGAATAATTACTTATACTGTATATATATATGTATAGATTCTCGATGATTCTCGAGGTAAAACCCTAGTATTTCCATCCTTCTACTTTTCATTTTTACATCTCCCTTTTCCTTGTTCTTTTCGTTTTCCTGTGCCCTTTCCTCTCCTGTGAGAGAGTAACACGAGCAATGCGACCATGAAAAAGTAAATAAATAAGCAAAATCCAGACGTCTGAAGCCTGTTGTTGGCACCGATCTCCCATGTTGGTGGCAGAGCACAGCGCACAAGCCCGCCGAGTTACTACTGCAACTCCCTCACGGGCCAGGCGCTGATCCATGGCACCCTGCATTTTGCTAAGTGGGCTAATCGCCAAAGTTATATCCGCATGCGTACAAGCTACTATATTCTGGCCAGCTGAGCCAAAAGTTTTGGATCCAGATGAGAAACCGGC
>JAODVM010037782.1:0-18719 GCA_025400095.1 Phenganax marumi
CGTACAACCTCGTCAATTCTTCATGAGACCTATTTGGGCGACCTGTTGCATGCCAATTTCTAACAGCGAAAAAAAAAAGCCGACTACAGACCCGAGCCCATTTTAAGACTCCGCACCCCTACGGGGTAGGCGGAGTAATAAAACAATAGCACGTGCGTTAGTCTCCGTAGGCGTTGTAGTGGGTCAAACTTAGTACCCCTTGCTGGTCGCAAAGCGCTTCGCTCCCTAGCTCGGAGAATTAAATACTGAGACCAATGTACGATGAGGTTTAAAATTTCATTTCATTATTATTTGATTATTTGATAAAGGAATGCAAAAATGCAAAACTGATGTCAATAACGGGAAACTCAGTAAACAACATCCTTCCTAAGGCATGGCATTTCTCCAGACAAATATTTACTAACCTAATATATTACCGAAAACAAGAACAGCTTTGATAAAAAACGAGCGAAGTTTGAAGACTTTTTCCAGAAAAAAATTACGAAATTACTCTCGTACGCAGATCAGCAAAATATTGATTAGCATTTCCCGCAGCAGCGCGTATCAAGTGCATGTTGCGTCATGTAATTGGAAGCGCACGACAAATTACCCGCGACAGAATTTTTCCCCACAAAATTTGGTATTCTTAAAACCATTCTCCATTACAGCTGCTTTGCTCGCGCGAGTAGTGTGTGCATGTTTATACATGCGCTAAAGCGGATTGATCGCTGGCAGTGCACTGAAGACATCCTTTAGTGAAAAAGCTTAACCAATTTACTGGAAACACATATAACTACAGTATTATACAAATATGTCCAAACATTCTATTATCTTGCAGTCAACACTTGTTTGTATTCAACTTTGAGCATACACAGATCTTTGCAACAGCGTCAATGGATAAAATCTCTGCTAGAGAGCCTAACTTAACAACCCACTATCTTTTCCTGTTCCGTAGATAGGCTTAAATAATGGGTTGGAATTACCACCTTCGCAAATCGATCCGCTCACTAGCTCCGGCATAAAGCTCGCGACGTCGTAAACCGCATTTGTCGTGTTTGAAATGGTGACTACCCAAGTATTAAAGTATTGACGATTATACATTTTTTATAATTTAAACATTCAGTCATCTACTGCGGAAAGCTTGTCGAGCTTATTTTTAGAAAGTATCCTGGATATAGCTATACGAGTAGCTGCATCGGGCTTTTGGCATCACGGCTAGCGGACCTTCTATTTTGCAGATTTTACGGCTGCATTTTGCATTTGTTTCACACGCAGCATAAACTACTCAGCCATGTATTTGAGTTATCAAACGTTTGATTTATACGACATTATAAATCCGAAAAGTTAGTTATTCTAAAATGAAATTTCGTCATCGACTGCTGTCTGCTAACGGCCCCAGATTAATGCACGATTTTGTGCATCTAAGCATTTTCGCTTCGTTTGGAAGCCTCCTCTTATCAGTATCTTCTTAATTTTTTCATGCAATTTAATGTTAAAATATAAAAGTTTACACATGACTATATACCGCTACTTTAAAAAACACGGTCAGGACTTGCACCTGCCGCCTTTGTCAACCCCCTCCAGTGTTGAAAATAGTTTGTTTTCTTCAAGAAATAAAAATATTCGGGAAGTGCAGATATTAATCTCGAAAATGTTTCAGATAAGGCGCCTACGATGTTTTTATCTTTAGCATCTTAAACGTGAGCGCGTGGGTTGAACGTTTCAAAACGTAAATGTTTAGTGCATGGGTTCATTACACGACAAATGTTCTTATTGGACATGTGTGGTAAAGTGGTGAAATAGCAGGCTTAATTCTCCAAATTTGCTTCACAAGTTGTTTGCCCTATTTCCAAGTTTATAAACAAGCAGATAATAATATATGTTTAAATTAAATTTCTTTTAGCCCAGGATTGAGGTTAACCAGCTTTTAAACAAGCTGTCCATGTTGTATTTTTAAAAATTTACAGTCACACTACAGGAAGTTTTCGATTTTCGGTTGAGTAATTTGCTTAATTCGGCCTGTTTTACAACAGCGGTTACAGAATTAGTGACAAACTTTCCAGTAAGATTGAAATTTGTTTTGTCTGCAAAGTGCTAACCAGCAATAAATTGAAGAACAAATTTTTTATATCACTGTCATGTTTTAAAACGAGGAGCTCCGATATTTATGTATCGCTGTATTCGACATTAGTGAGGAGAATTTAGTAACGTAAGCAATTATTGCAAACTGGATATTTTTTCAGTTTTTCGAGTATGGCAAGAGTATGTACTTCTTGGATTACTGTGAAAGTTTGTCCGTAATTCTGTAACCGCTGCAGGAAAACAGAATGCGTTTCAAGTTTCAAAATCAGTGTAATTAAGAACTGATAGTGGGAAGGCTCTTGTATTTTGACTGTAAAATTCGAAATTCTAAACAACTCATTGTATTTTCTTCTTTTGAATGTTTAGAAACTAAGTCTTATCAAGTTTTAAACTTTTGCGTGTGTATGCGGGCGTGTCAGAAACGCGTTGCTGGAATAAAAGTTTAAACAAACAATCTTTGTCATGCACAATGAAGTCAGATTACTGAACACCAAGTATTATTGAAATTTTGTAACTTATTACCATAACTTCTCTCATGGCATACACCAAATCTAATAACCAGTTATTATTCGATAGTTTTGAAAAAAACATAAATAAAGAATTGGCTAGCTGCTGCTAAAAAAAGGCCGGTTTGCAGGCGATTTTTGCCACGATTCTTCTCCTGGTAGCTATATGCGATTGGGTAGTGAGGGAATAATCGAAATCCACTCCATCACAACTTTCATCACGGAAAAAATCGCAGCAAGAATCGCCCGTGTAAACGGCTCTTTTACGTCGGCCAACAGAGGTCAATAGCTCCCATGTACAAAGCTAGATAAAAGTTTGAGGTCTGCAATGAAACGCTGAAATGAGTTGCGGGCTGTACTTCGACGTATGAGATACTTGAAATGGCTTCATTCTTTGGGACGTCCTACCGAGCTTCTAGGAAGAGTCACTATGATTATTAACCAGTCACTTAGATAGCAATTCTTCAGGAGCTAGAATTAAAAAATCCTCATTTTGAATAATTCTAGGATTAAACAGCACATGTTTTATCTCTATATGACGTCCATTATAATTCTATATCTACTGTTTACACAAGACGCGGAACTATTTTTGTGGCAGGTTGTTTGATATCACGCTATATTGAATACAAGTAAGATAATTCTTGCTCAGTTTAGACCTTCACGTCAATGAGAGATAAATCAATTGCAATGTATATACTATAGCTCGTTCTTTAGCCACTGGAATACCAGAATTACAGGAGTTTACACTTTCCATGGTTCGTTTGTTTACAAATACTCTTCCAGTTTTTCTATGACATGTACACGTGTTCAAAAGTTATTCAACCTACCTTTCAACAACTGACTTTCATAGCAAAGCTGACAAAGCACAAAACTGTTTGTCTGTACAGGTCAAGAAATAAAATTTAATAAGTTTTTTTTGCGAAATTACATGCCGGTAATTATATAGCGTTTTAATGCTGCTTTGCTTTCGTTTATGGCATGCTCCGTGATGGAAAATCTTGTCAATATATGGCCAAAGTAAACAGACTTGTTGAAGCTACGCGCACAATATAGCATTATTTTCTGGAACTTCATGGAGAAACTTGCTCGTCAAAACATCTGGTCAGCAATGGAAGAACTTAGGGGGGTTCTAGTAGGTTCAAATGAACATTCGAACTCAACAAAATAACAGAGTCGTTGTACAAGTGCAAACAAATAGAACATTTACAGAACATTGTAAAATGCAACTTGTAGTTGTAGATAGGGGTACCGGTATAGCTAGATTACAAACGATTTGTAGCCTCGTAGAAGATTAGCAGTGTATCAATGAAGAGATCTTCTTGCGTAGTAGGTTCGAACTGAAAAATGACACGAATAAAATTACTTATAACCATGTACAACACCAACAATTAAGAGTAGCGACTAAAAACTAAACAGCTACAATCAATGATGTGCAACTTGCGTTTTTTGCACCAGAATGTAGAAATTCAACAAGTAGCAAGGTTTTGTTTGCAGAAGTATCGCTACAGATAGCATGTAGATATCTAAACGTCTTCAGGGGCGTAGCTGGAGAGGGGGGAACGCTGGAGTACGTGTCCCCCAACTCTAAAAATAATGATAAAAAGTACCCTGTTTGCAAGGCTAACATTGGCATACTCCTATGAAAGATGTCCAAATGTTTCACTGCGGATTGTCTCACAGACACCTACCAATTTAAGGGGTACATGCTCTGTTTAGCCTCCAAAAGTACATTTACTTGTGCGTGCCCTTTTTGCATTGAAAAGTGCTACTGCAGCCTTTGCTCCCCATCTTTAACTCGCTTCCTACACCCCTGAACGTCTTCACTTGATAAAGTCAAAACTTTATTAACTCACGCTATTTAATCCATCACGCAATATACGGTAAATTTCCGTGCCAAATCCGAATCAATATCAATCGTAATTCAACTTTGAAGTTTAATGTTCTATTAAACGTGGCTTCCAAGAAATTGAATATACTTTTAATTGAAAATCTGTTCCTTTTTTTGTTCCAACTTCAAACATGCTATCATGTGCGGCTTTTGGGCAAGTAATAGCTACACAGTCATAAGCCTATTTGGTGGAACCTATCACTTTACGTGCGAAAAATTATGATATTTTATGACATCACAAGTTAGCTACGATTTCTGAAATGCTCAAATTTCCTTTATAAACTCAGTAATGTGTCTCTTTTAGTTTCAGATAAACATAGCAGCAAACATATACGAATATCTTAAAAGATAAATCGTTATATTTCACCTAAAAGTATTACAAAATTAATGCGATCATAAAAAACCAACTTTGTTATTTGGCGTGCATTATTTTATAGTCGCCATAATGCACTCCAAATATCTAGCATAACTGTAACCAAAATAGTGAACGGTTACACAAGCACAGCGAACGTCAAATTATTAGTGTTTAACATTACAGTGGTGCATTTACAAGCTTTGAAACCTTGTTAACAGCTTCCAAGTTTTCAGCATGCTTTAGTTCACTCATGCAGGACTTGTCTTAAAAAAACAAAGTTGTTCTAAAATTTCTAATGAACGATTCACTCAAATTTAATAGCTATAATTTAGAAAGCCAAAGTTCAGGCTTGAAATGAATGTAGATGTAGAAATATTATACTCTGACAGTTTTTCCAAACTTTAATATTTATTTTCAAGAAGTTTATATAGTGCTACGTCTCAAATCTTCATTACCCTGCAGTAAAGTGCACACGGAAAAGATGACAAATTTCTCGACACGACACTGATGAAGCCGTACCTGCTGTTGCCATCTTGAGATGTAGATCGTCGGAAACGTTTTTGGTTATCTAACTGCGCGTGTTTGATTCTTGACACTTTGCGTTTTTGACTATAGACACTTCGAGATGGTGTCTGAGCATTCTTAAGAGACCATGCACGTTGTGGTCAGATTTGAAATTTAGAGCTCTTTTCTGACAACTTTATACTCGTTTTCTTGAAGCTGGGTTTAACCCAGCTGGAGCGATTGGTGACCGAACGCTCCATAGCTGGAGCGACTGGTGACCGAACGCAAACGTTATGCATGGTCACCGTACGTTGTGGCCTTTACGAGTTAGCTTTGTTTTTCACTTTTGCATTTTTGACATTGGAGTCCTTTACTGCTGTAACAAGGATTAGTGATTGTTGCATATACAAGACACTAACTTCATTATAGGACGCGTTATTTTTGTTCAATTTTCGTGTTGCTATTTTTAAGTTATTAGCTATATTTTAAACATTTATAATTATGTGCACGCGAAGTAAATGGAAAGCAATCTTTTCGGACTATATTTGGAAGATGTTGTGATGATCTGATGCAAATCAGAGCTCGAAAACTTGAAAGAAATCTGGGTTTTAAATTAAACATACGCGCGCACGTGGGCCTGAAAGGATAAAGATTATCCCGATCAGTGAACTCGATTTATAGCAAAGGAATAATATTATTGTTATCTTACATCAATGAGTTTGCTCAGCAAAATTTTCACAAGTGAGGATATCCACGGCCAACTAAAATCTTTCATTGATTTCTTAGCAAGAAAAATTGTAGTTCTACTATGCATGTCTAACGTCAGACATTTTCCTTGTCAAATTAAGGCATACAAGGGGAATTCGACCGGTCTAAATAATTATGAAACCCTTTTTCTTCCCTTACGGCTTACGCTGTGTTCTATTCAGTTGCATTATTTTATGTTCTTGTGTTTAGGTTCTTACTTTTATTAACATTCGAAACAATTCAAGGCGTTTTCAACTTTTAAATTTTTAATGATAACCGATGGCCTCATCGATTAGTTCTTTGCATTTGTGCGTCGTTTCAAGTTAAGTGCTGTCTTACTGTTTACTGGATGTTTTTATCCGGCTTGATTTAACATATAACACGACTTTAATTATAAAGTGCATTGAAGCAAGCTGCCCTTTGTCTTATCGCAACTGTTTTCAATTTTATAATTAAAGATGTTTCTTATCGGAAATTAAGTTCATTTTTCCATAATTAAACATAACACCTCTTATAAGATAAGCGTCCAGTTCAAAACTATTTAAACGCTCGCAGTTTATCACTCACTTTCGAGCAGTAAGTTCTCAAAAACGTGTTTGCACTTGTTGTACTAATTTTAAAAAGCAAAGAAAGAAAAATGGGTAAATTATTGGTACTTTTTCTTCTTGCGACATTTATCAGTATTACAACCCAAGCAAGTTTGTCGAGGCGAAGAAATTTTGATGAGGAGAATGAATCAACCGAGCGACGTCGTGTGTTAAATGAAGTAAAGCACATTTTAAACGCCGCTGACCTAGACAATCCAATCCTTCGGCGACGCGTTGAAGCAAAGTTTGAAACAATCGACGGCGACAGTTTGAAAGAAAAGCGAATAATGATGATTTGTTCCACAAGGCCTAGACCCAAGTGCGATTTTCTGCAGGGTTAGATGTACTATAGAAAATTGACTATAGAAACTTGCCATAGTATTAAATTAGACCGTCAAAAGAACAATCATACAGTTATAACAAGATATATACGTAGAAATGCAACGTCAAAATAATTAGGTAGCTACACAAATTGAAACGGGTTCTCATACAATGTGTAATAGCCTATAACTAGTGTTGTTTTAGCAATCAGTTAGTAAATTAAATAACACTTTATCAGTTTATTTCAAGCTGGTTTTTGGTCGTCTGGCCACAAGTACACCTCCAGTAAAGTTTTTTTTTAGTCAGACGTAGGCACTTTCGCTGCAGTAAAACGGCATAGAGTATTTCGTTGAGGAACTCCATTATCAAAAAAGTGAAAATATAGGATGGTGTGAAACACATCATGAATTTACGTCATGCCTCGCCATGTCCTCTTAAAAGTTTGCTTAGTTTTTCAACCTGGGTAGCGTAAAATGAGTTGGCGTATTTTTACCAAAACACATAAAAAATTAATAGTTCCGGTTGTATCTCAGTCTTGCGGTCTGAAGCATCAAAATATCAATTCGTCGTGGTAGCTGTTGTTGTCGTGCCATTAAAGGTTTGTCTCCATGATACGGCAAGCTAGTGTACATTTGAGCCATACCACCTGTCTTGAAATCGGCCAGAAAACAGCAGTATACGCAATCGCGTGGAGACAATATTAGAATCTTTATAAGATTCTACGACGCGGTCTCAAGGACAAGACCATCAAAATGAGCACTGTTAATTTTTAATACAAAATCACAATGAATGAAAAATACATTTTTGTTGTTGTACCCGTCTACTTTATTTCTATGACTTCAGAGTAAAAAATATGTTATCAGTCTCGGATACAAACTACATCTAGTTTCAAACGAATGTTCTCAGGAATCGCGCATGTCACCTCGACAGAACCAGAAAACGAACGCGTGTTATAAGTTTCTGAAAACGTAGCAAAGGGTGATGCCAGTATTCAGTAAGTTGCAGAGCAATTATAGTCCTTAAACGTTACTAAAATTTCAGTAAGGTTCCATTTCATTTTGTCAATATTATTTTCAACCCAACTATTCAAGGTCGCGTGGTAGAGTTTGAAGATCCCTACTTTCTATCCAGTGACAGCAGCCATTGTCAGCCATGGTTGATCCAAGCAACTTAAAAAGCTAGCGCGTTCCACGACATGAAAAATTTTAACCACGGTAAGTACTATGTGGAGGACAACAATGAGTTGTTCGTTTCTACGCGAATATACTTGTAAAGTTTTATGATAAGACTATATAGTGCATTTGCTCAAAACCAGTGATAATGAATAGACTCCACACGGACCTAACTCGTAATGAGCGAAGTGTGTGAGTACTAGCAGAGGCTGTGGATGCACCCCAAATTAGGGAACGTCCGCCATTTTCTCGTGCCGCCTGGGAACGGTGACCGTTGCTATATTTTATCGAACTTAATGAAGTACATGTCTGCTGCTAAGGTTTTGATATCCGTGTCCGTACTTATCAAATTTGGTATCCTTGTTTCATTTCCTTCCGTACCTATCAGTAGGTTTTTTTGTTTTTCTTTGGTGAGCACTCTGTCCATATTTTCATTTTTTTCAGCACCCGCGTTTCATTCGCTTCCGTATTCAGTTGGGTTAGATACGTTAGATAGGTTTATTATTAAAAAATACATCGCAGCCGTATAGTATTTAGCTGAATTGCGTATTTACATATGCAGTAATTTTATATAAAAATTATCTAATAATATAAATAGTATAGGCCTTACTAAATCATCTGTTACAGATGTTAAAATGTAGCTAAGTATTTAAAAATCTATTAGTGTTCACACTGGGTATCATAAATTTTCGTTGGTGCCTCAGACAATGATGCTGAACCGTTGTTGGTGGAATCACATGATTAAGTTTATGATCTGAATTACTCTCAATAGTATAAAAAGTTTAAAACAGGCTTCCTCTCGTCTTGCGTGGAGTCTTGCGTCTTGCGTGGGTTCTAGGCATTCCCTTTTCCTCATAATTCGCATTTGTATTAAGCCATAGACTGAGAGGGAAAATGTTCCTAAAACTGAGTTTCGTTTCACAACGCGAATAACTGAACAATTCCTAATTAAAAGTACGAAGGAGTAGTTAAAATTCATAATCACGAAGGCCCCTGGCGTAAAGCGTGCACAGGAGAAAACGGCCTTCTTGATAAAAGGTTTAACATTTTTATACAAAACTGCTGCGCTCAATGACTGCCCATTAGACAAACAAAAATCTCTACTATGGCTGTTACATTATATAAATTGTTGCGGAGTTAGAGGGAAAACGATAATATTTAAAATGCTGACTCAGCGTTTTCGCTACAATGTCAACTTTTAGTTTCGTGTAAGAGGTTTTTCAAGAAGGTTTTTTTCAAACGCCTATTGAAAAAATTATTGTTTAAAATCAGTTTGCTACAAATTAACGTCGATTTGTCAACAATACCTTTGTTCAGGGGCAAAGAGTCCTTAAAGCACACTATCAGGACCTCCGTCAGGACAACATAAAGCGAAATTACGTCAAAACACCTAAAGAGAGTCATGCATTTATCTGAACAAGAAGCCTCTTCTCCTGGACGTATGGTAACACTAGCTTTCCAGTTACATCACCAGAAACTCATTGCATGATCGCAAAATTAAAACATTCGCTTTCTTGGTACGTTTTTTCTCGGTTCGGAGCTCGAATCCACTAAAGTACTTACCAAGGAAACGTTATATCGAAATACATCCACTCACCGGCAAATCGTCTTGGTTCCTGAGAATGATATATTTTCAGGTCGGATTTGAACGATTTTGCAATACAAATTATAGTGATTTTGGAAAACATGCCGAACAATTTGGTCAGATACACCACTTTCAATATGGGCGGTGCAAGGTTCGTAGCTTCAAATGTCTTCACCAGTGTTATGACTGCAAAAATATCTTGTTAGTATCTTTGTGTTTAATATCGCCGCGGTTCCCAAAAGCGAGTTGTGCATTACAAGTAATTTCAAATCAAAGTTCATCAAAGAGTTCCTTTCGCATGGGTTGGTTGAGCAATTAACCAACCACAACTAACATCAATCAAATTCCATTAGGGTCTGGCGGCAGATCCATTCAATCAACACGAACAGTAATATTTCCACAGTCCATTCATGATTTTGCAATTCCAGGAGTCCTAATAAGCGGAATGAAAGCTTCTCTCTATATTTTTGCTTGGTAATTTGCACGACTCAAGTATTTTGATTAAACATTTTTATTGTACGCCATTGCCGGATTCTTCATTAAACAAGCCCAGACGAAAACTATTCAGACGTGCCTTGTTGACCTCTGCAGTGCTGGATTTGTTGTATAGCTGGCTCACAAACTTCTCACAATTTTTTGAAAAAACATTTTGTAGTAAAAGTCATGCCCAACGGGTTGAAAGTGTCAAAAAAGTCTGGTGGCTCGACAATGATCTTGTACGATGTTGACATTCCTTTTCCACAAAACGCACTTACGTTATCACAGCCTGTTAAAATAGAAAAAAAACCTAAGTTACAAAGTATTGATAAACAGATTACATCAAAATAAAAAACCTGTTAGCACGTGTAATACAGTGACTACAGAGGCCAGACTGCTTCCCAGTTTCTCGTGTGTTTTGTTGATGTCAGTTGCTGAATCCGAACCCCGTAACGAAATATAGAGATGCTTCAAAACAGCATTTGTGTCCAAATGTGATGATGAATACGTCCATGGGCGACAAACCACTCCCAAGAGAGGGGGGAAGGAGAATTCTCCAATGAAACTCTGTAACGCCATTACGAAGTTCTTAATTAAGTCCTTGTAATTAAATTATTAAATTGAGATTAATTCCATCACAATTGACGCTGAATATCTTCGAGTTATGTAGATTGTAGTTGTCGTTACAAATATCAAAAACACTAAAAAGTGTGGTGAAAAGTGGAGAAACAACAATGTATATGTCCCCCCAAACCAAAAACTGGGGGGGGACGCGTTCCCCTCATTCCCCCCAGGATTGACGCCTCTGAATAGGTTGGAATCAAGATTCTTCGTCACGACATCACCACAATCCTGAGACGCATGTTTAGCATGAAGAAAAATTTTTTTGCCTTTTCATGATTATTAATTAAAAAGTTTTGGTACATCTTCGTCTTTCTTTACTTCATCAATATCGACCAAAAATCGATTGCATTGTTGTCCGTGAGAAAGAAACAGCTCCACCACCTAAATTCGAACTGCCAGATTGCTGATGTTTCTGCAGTACCTAAGAAACTGTCAAAATATGAATGATTTCTATTCGATTCTCATGCAATGCGTGATGATCATTAAAAAACAACATACATACCAACTCTCTGGGGAGTTTTTGGTTTGCACTGCATAGCTTGATGAAGTTGGAACCTAACTCAGCTCATTTCTCTCTTTCTAGATTTTAAAGCTGACTTCTGGATATTGATCGCAAAAGAAATCGGCTCGTGAAGCATCACCGTATTTATTCGGATAAACACCGGGGCGTTTATTAAAATTTTGGTAGGTGCGGCATTTACTCGAGGGCGACATTTAATAATATTTTTGCTTGTCCCTGCGGCGTTTTTTTGAGGGAGGCGTTTATTCGAATAAATACAGTATAGCACTGGCCAATTTGTATAACTTTGTTCATTAATTGCTCTGCTAGTTCACCAAACGTCTGGAGCAAATCTTTCAAAGTTAGAATCAAAGCCATGCCATTATTTATCAAAGCAGCATTCGCAAGTTCGACTGTGGGAACTTCACCTCTGCTGTTTCAAACAAAACTTCTATGTTCTTTTTACCCACGTTCTCGTTAATTTTAAACGGTCATGGGAGTGAGTGTGACGGTAACACCATTGATTAATGGCTCAAGTGAGTTTGAGCATGCAGAAGGTCTGACCGTCTGAGAAAAGTGCCTCTGCTAAGTAATGCATGAATAGGACGATTTTGAGCGTAGCTGTTCTCGGGAGAGATTATGCTAAGGAAATTTTACCACTGCACGAAAGCACAACAGATGGCAAAATTTATATATGTAAATTTAACGACAGTTTAGAATAACATGCTGACTGTCCTGCATACGTGCATGTACTCTGATTCTGCAACTTACAGTTTGTCTTTAACTCATACATAGTACCAATTATATGCAGGCAAATGAGCCAAAAACAGCTAACATTCTTCTTCTTCTGCAGTGATATTCTACCATTCCATTTTTATTCGTTTTCCGTATCCGTATTTTAGTCTTTTATGCCCGCACTTTATCCTTTATCTCTGCCCATGCAGTCCGGCTCTGCCTCAGTCTTATCCCATGATTTCCGCGTTGTATATTCCGTTTCTTCAGCATGGCCACACTTCCTTATTTTCCAACCTGGCATTTCGCCCTGTTTCCGTACACGTGTTTTATTCTTTTTTCACATTTCTAAAGTTGACCGTGTTGGCATTGGTTGGCATAGTAATTTTGTATCCTGGTTGAATCATATGTGTTGCATGCATGATGAGCACGCACGGTAAGGTTTTGTGACGGGTGGCGCGATGCACGTGACGCATGTGGTCAGTGCGAAGGTTAACGGTTAATCCCGGGAACATCCGAGTTCTAGAGTACAAGATTTCGCAACAAGTGTCAAACTCTGTTTGCTGCAACCATAGTTGCAATGTGAAGTGCAATTCGAAAGTTGTTTCCAGCCAAAAGCTATTCCAAAAGGTAAATTCAAGTTGTAATGCAAAGATCTGAGTGATTTAAAGCTTATGTAGTTTCAGTTTAAAAGGCGATTTCTTGTTAGAAGTGGTATTAATATGATTATCGACGCAAATGTCACGCATTTCGCATGAATAATATCATATAACAACATGTTGTTTCAATTTTTTGCGGAAATTTGTCCATTGCCCAGTCTGATACTATGCACGAACATTGCTGCTGAATAGCTATACATGCATTGTAAATGCTTATGTTAATTTTATGATTCTAAATATTTACAGGTGGTCTGTGTAATATAAAGTTTGGTTTTATGCCTCACTTGGTGATGCGATTGCCAGAATTCGTTGAGGAAGCTTAGTTGTTTATTTTAAAAAACTATTTGGTAAGTCAAAATTCTTGCATAGATATTCGTGCTTTTTTACGGATGATGAAGAGTATAATTGTTTTAGAATGACACATTGTGTAGCTTATTGAAAGGTGGCAAAATTGGCATAATGTTCCCGGGGGAAGATTTAAATATAATGACTTTGTATTGCAAACTATTGAATTTAATGATTCTTATTATGATGTTGAAATCAGTTTAGTTCTATTTGTATGCAGTATTCTCTGCAAGCTTCATATTTCTGCAGTGCCACTCAAACTATATGCAACAAGAATGTTTTGATGAAAAGCAGTATATCAGTGATATATATATTATGCATGTAGTGGTTTTTGTGGTCCATTGTTTCAATGTTTTGCAGGCCTGATATATACATTTAACACTAACGCACACAGCTGCCTAGTTTGGGATGCATAATTTGTAAACAAATTTTGATATTTGAACTCCATTACCAGATGATTTTACTTACCAATCTGGGAAGATGTGTGGATCTTAACCTATTGACTGGCAATGTATGCTAAAGGGCACTTTTTATATTTTATTCTGTGTAACATTCGAGGATTTCACTCGTTGGCATGAGATTTTTGCCACTAAATGGGCTATTTAATTAAAGTGCCTGCCAACGTCTTGTGTAGACCAATTGAGTGCCCATACACCACTGGTAGCAGAGAGCAATATGTATGCTTATGTGTTTAATACCCTGTGTATTACCAAACAGATTTACTTGTCAGGGTATGACACTTTGTTGCTGCAAACCTAATGAGTTGACCCATATCATTTAGCTGCAGGGATCTAACCCCCTTTGGGGGCAAAATCTGGCATGCAAACAAAGTAAGTACCATGCACTGGCCGGAGCACATTGAGTTATAATCGGTTAAGCCATTGATAGGCACTGCACCGCAATGTACACCACATTTCAGTCCATCTAATGCCAGACGATTTTGCTCATCAAAAGGAAGTTTGCCAATTACAGTGGACTAACAATAGGCTTCATCAGGTAGTTTCGTTAACCCATTAAGCTCCAAGGGGCTCAGCTTTACAAGTGAAATTGCTTGGCTTTAAATAGATGGAGTGTTAGGCCCCTAAAGTAAGGACTGAATCTAATGCACTAAAAATCTAATGAGTGCCACCTATCTTAAATGGTAGATTACAGCAAAATGTGTATTTGTATAGCCTGAATTCGTCTTGTATCCGGAGTATGGAAATGTCTGCCTACCAGTCTATCCCTGAGTATTATGCTGGGAAGTTTCTGTTCATTACGGGTGGAACTGGTTTCCTTGGCAAGGTTTTGATAGAGAAGTTATTAAGGAGTTGCCCAGGAATCAAGAAAATCTATTTGTTAGTGAGACCAAAAGGTGATGTAAGCAGCCATGAGAGGATGGATAAAATCCTAGATTCTGAGGTGAGTTTTTATTATCATAAATAACTAGAGGATATTAATGACTGTGCAAACTATGTATAGATTTATTTGCAAGTAGTAGAAATAACATTCTATGATTAAGTACAGTCAAAAAGCTTGAGCCAAATATTTTTTAATGAAAAACTTTTTTGCTAGCTCTTTTACTTCAATGGAGATTCCTTAGTCAGGGATCATGGAAGTTGGGGGAGGGGTGGATGTCAGGGGAGGAGTGGAAGTTGGGGGAGGGGTGGGGTCACACTGAATCCTCTTTCCAGGATTTATAAGAATACAAAGTCTTCAAAAACATGCTTATTTTTGCTATGATTTGAAAATTGGTTTGCCTGTAGACATCATATTTACTTTTTAGCTTTATTTGAAAGTACGTGAAAATAACCCTGAATACAAAGATGTTATTCATGTCATGAAAGGTGATCTGTCTGAGCCTTCTCTTGGATTATCAGAGGATGACCAACAGTTGCTTCATGAAACAGTTGATATTATATTTCACTCTGCTGCTACAGTGAAGTTTGATGAAGAATTGGGGTAAGATGTTCATCTCACTACTGTTGTAATTTGGAACCCTATCAGACATGCTTTCAGTTCTTGCATAACAAGTTTTTTCAAGAGGAATAATTTTATCTTACTGCTCGCGTAGATCATTCTGTTTTGAAAAATGATAAAAATGTTGATGAAAGATATTGTTTGGAAACTCGGGAAAGGTTTTTTTCTATTGCGAGTCTCCTGTCCTTGTCCAGTTTTCTCTGGCAAGATATTCCTCACAGACGACTAGTCTACTTGAACTATACGACATTACAACAGAAAACGAAACAGCGCCTGATCAGCTGTAAAATTCGCACACATATGCAATGTCTCAAACACTATATAGTCATGCTCAGTTTTGGTTACCTGCAGATTTGGGCATACCGTATTCTCTCTATTTAGTCCCCCCTCTCATATAAGTCCCCCCTTTTAAGAGGAAGAAATTTGTTAAGCCCCTCCTCTCTATAATATCCCCCCCTTTTTAAAACTTGCTGTTGTGCAGATGTGTATTTTGTTTTTTTATAATACTATGAACGTAATACATTACATTTTGCAGAATATTATATAGGATTTTATGGATAACTAAATAAGCCCCCTTCCTCAAAAGGGTCTGAAAAGAATAAGCCCCCGGGGGGCTTAATAGAGAGAATACATAAACAAGTTTTCAACTGGTTTCTTTATCTTCGTAAGAAGAAGCATGTTAACCATGATGAATGGTTTGATTCCCTATTCTGAAAAGAACTGTTTAAGCAGTTATCAAGATTAAGGTTTTAAAAGCACGTAATAACTTTAAAAACATTATGCGTTTTGCCAGACCTCTCTTCTTTCTTTCGTCTGCTAACTAAACTTCAAATTTTTGCTTGCATTTACAGCGATGACATCAGCCCAAGTGGGGGATGAGTCATCAAAATAACGCAAGTTTAGACACGGACACTTTTAAACGAGGAAGATCCCGATCTTTCAGCTTAATATGAATAGCCTCGATTGTCTTTAAAGATAAGACAGAACAACATTTGCTCAAAAGACGAACTTTACAGTCGGAGTAGCTAAGCTGCAATTAGAGGAAGAGTAAGCTGCTTTTCAGAACTAGGATATCAAACCATTCACCATGGTTAACATGTTTCTTCTTCCTACATTCAAGTTTGTCACTACGACAAAATCACAGTTTTTCTTTCTTTTTGTACAGACTTGCTTTGAAGCTAAACGTTGTTGGATTGGAAAATGTTTTGGAATTATGCCGAAATGTGAAGAAATTGGAGGTACAGTGACTTCTATGTGTTCATTGGCATAGCCAGCTACAGCAATTGATGGTGCAATGGAACTTTTCCAGAGCGAAATATTCGAATCTTTAGAAATGCGTTGTGTTGATCTTCTGTACAGTTCTTGCGGCAATAAATATATATAATTGCGTTCCACGACCATTTGCCGTAATGAGTTTCTTCGAAGCCTGTAAAGGTGCCACAGTTTTCAAATGTTTTTTTCCGTGTAAAATGAACGAGAAAAGCAAAGTTAGGTTTGAGATGATTTGAGCTTTTCAGTCTGGTGGAAGTTTAATCATGTGACATCCGTATTCTATATTCACGTTTGGGCATTCTAACTCAAGTGTTCGTGAAGTATAGCCACAATACGTTTCCTCACCACGACCAACTGATTTGTTCAAATTTCTCAAAACTTGGTCAACTTCCTGTGTATGGACATGCTTCTTCGCAATGGGCCTTTTGGTCGATAAAAAGCACGTGTAGTATTACGATATATCACATGACCTTTTTTGTAAACAAAGCGCAAAAGTTCGTACAAGACAAGCTTGCTTTCACATGGCGCTCTATGTAAATTAGGATGGTCTTCTCATCTCCTTCGTCGTAAAATTCTTCTTCCACATTTATAAACGTCACGTCAATTAAGCTCTCCTTTTCTTTTATGCGTGCTGGAGATATGACATGATCAGAGCACTTATCAGAGCCTACAGCAAGGTCTGTACCATGGTCTTTACTCATAGACGCACTTAAGGACAACAACGTCTCAGCAGCATTTATTTCGTCGTCGCTCTTTGCAACATCATTCTTTGAGTTCGAGAGCAAAAGCAAAGCACTTACTGCAATCTTCTCATCACTTGGTCTTGGCTTTTTAGCGTTATTTTGACGAATAGTTGGAGGTTTACGCTTCAGATTCAATCTGCGTACCTATTTATATCGTATATAAACTGCATAAGCCAAACAAAATACTTGTAAATATTTCTCGCCATAAGCCTTGAAAATACACAATTTCTCGCTATCTTAACAACTCTTTACTTGCTGTGGCCGATATTAGATCGGGATTGTCTTTTGTAAGTCCGTTTCCACCAACAAAATGAATGCTACGGATATAGCTGTCCTTGCGATACACGAAAGAATCACCACGTCGACAAGCTTCAATCCACCGTATACGTTTCTCTGGATGTCTTTTTGGGCCAGGAAAGTGAAACAATTTAACTGGGTGATTCTGTTGATTCTTTTGCATGCGATCCTGGGTAACGTGTATCGTTTTTGCACGTACCCCAAGCGCATCTTTTAGTAACGACCATCCTAATTTACATACAGCGCCATGTAAAAGCAAGCTTGTCTTGTACGAACTATCGCGCTTTGTTTACAAAAAGGGTCACGTGATATATCGTAATACTACACGTGCTTTTTATCGACCAAAAGGCCCATAGAATTTGAGTAAAACATGCAAAGAAGTCAAGAGCTAAAGTAAACAAGTCCATATGTTATTAAGAGGTCTACGGTCTACCGTCTCGTGCAATAGTTTTATGTCTTGCAATTTCAATTACTTCCGTTGTTACTCGCGAGAAATAATTGTTCACCGGATTAAGAAGCGTTGAACCCTTCGATTTTATTCACGGGCCGAACGCTTAGACTAAATAAAATTCATGGTGAAAAATACCACAAATGTCTCAATAATTATTATATCTCAACATCATGCAAAGCTTTAAATACCATTCGTTTTGGATAATTTAATTGTATTTTTCATCGATGTACATGTAATGTTTGAGCAGGCACTCAAAACCGTCTTATAGCAAACGAAACACAAGGTTGGCAGCAGGTGGAGCGACCCAAGATTAAGTATTTGCTTGAAACCTAAAACCAAAAAAATACTTCTCAGTTGAAGATAATCGCTTCACGAAATTTAACAAAACCTCAGAGTTCTATCTCTTGCTGCACCTCGTGCGATTCCTAGTAGATAGAAAAAGGGGCTTTTGGCTCATTTCTCAAACCACCCCCTAACTTTTTGAAAAATTTAAGCGAAATTAGTAGAAGCTACTATTACGCAAAGTTCAAAAATGAGGAGGGTGGTCGAAATTCACTTTGTCGGCGTCCCTCCGATCTTTTGCGTCATGCCGCCTCTCTGAAAATGCATTTTCAGCCTAATTAACATCTGAAAATATGCAAAAACCTGAGAGATAAGCCAGAACCCTGCTCAAATTTCTCCAAATTTAAGCTACTATTACAACGTCAAGTCTTGCACAGATTTCAAAATTGAGACATTTTGAGAAAAAAAGGACTATAAGTAAGAAAGAAATGAATAATCAAAAACTGATTTCTCAATCAAAAAATTCTACAGAAAATAAAATGAATGCACAGATTTTAAAATTGAGACTTTTTGAGAAAAACGATAAGACTATAAATAAAAGAGAAATGAAAAACTCACAAAATTATTTGCCAGACAATATTCAAGAACTTATT
>JAODVM010037893.1:0-18716 GCA_025400095.1 Phenganax marumi
ATCAAAATTTTTGCACGTGCGAACGGCATGCATTGTAAAGTTGGGCAGTTGGTATGTGTTTGCATGTGTGTGTATGTTTTGTTATCACTTATACTGTTAAATATGGGGGAGTGCCTCGCATGGGACTTAGGGTCCCGTTTGCACTCTTGCCACTTAGACTATATGTAAATCTAGTAAAGCTGTTAAAATAAAAAAAAAGAAATTGACACAATATACTTTTAGATGGGACTCAAAAAAGCATACCGGATATGTTGGACTAAAGAACCAAGGAGCTACATGCTACATGAACTCACTTTTGCAAACTTTGTTTTTCACGAATAAGCTACGAACGGTAAACATGGAATAATCAATGAAACATTGTACAGATAAACCTCGTAAACAAATTTATGTTTTTAATTTCAGGCAGTTTATCACATGCCAACAACAATTGATGACCCACAAAGAAGTGTCTCGTTTAACTTGCAAAGAGTGTTTTACGAATTACAGTTTAGGTGGGAGATGTTATCATGTATATCTGCTGAACTGTGCAATACAATAGTATTAGATGGGCTTGACTTGTTACAAGTACCATATGGATTTTTGATTTTGTTATTTTTAGTGATAAAGCTGTTGGAACGAAGAAATTAACGAAATCATTTGGGTTAGTAGTTTTAACTTGTTCACCGTAAATAGCAAGAATTATTGGCGATAACCAGTGTATATTGTGTAAATTTTCAGATGGGAAACTTTAGACAGTTTCATGCAACATGATGTTCAGGAGTTATGCCGAGTGGTAAAATGTTTTAGTAGTAGTCAGCAGTTCATTCGCTTTCAATTGTATATTTAAAGCAATTTCAGATTTTTATATCAAGAATTTAAATTATTTGTCTTTACAGCTTCTTGATAATATGGAGAGCAAGATGAAAGGCACATGTGTTGAGGTGAGTGGGGTCGAATGAATGACTTGAATCTGGTAGCTTGATTCTTCGTGTAGTATCTATAGTCTAAACTTTTTTACTGTTTTTTATTTGTTTTTGTAATACATTTGATGTTAGAAATATCTCTCTAAGTTGTATTAATCTTACGCTACAAATCTACCTTTATGAATTTTTACAGGGTGTTATACCTGAGCTTTTGGAAGGAAAAATGTGTGTAAGTGTTCATCACTTATGTTCTTTTACACCCTGATAAGATTTATGAGAAAACCTCAAGATGTTGTTGTGATGAAGAAGTGTCATAGTTTCATTACTGAAAGTCTGATTTTTTTTTTATAGTCATACATCAAGTGTACAAAAGTCGACTACGTTTCTTCAAGGTACATTACAGGGGTTTTGGTGGCACCGTCATTAGGACAAGATCACCATTGTGGCTATTGGTTTGATACTTAGCATGTACTTAACTTTCTCATATGAAAAGAGTTTGTCAACTGCTCTGCCAAAAGTTGTAGTTTTTATTGAGCACTCCAGTTTCCTCCTACAGTGAAAGTTGATAGGTTGGGTTAGGTTAAGCAGTTTAAGAAACTAACTTCACAATTGTTGTAGCAAGAAATAGTTTATGCTAAATATGCACACAGACTTAGTAAGTATCATATAATTGTACACTGAATTGTGACTTAATTATGAAAAACCCTTGCAGGGATAGTTGATAAAATATTATATAATACTTCATAATTTAAGTATGTGCATTAACGTGAATTTTATTTTCATTAAATATGGAATTTCATTTGTCTAGGATTGAATCATTTTATGACATTCAGCTCAATGTGAAAGGGAAAAAAGATAGTAAGTGTGATCTTCAAGAATACAGCTGTCATACAATGTGTTACTATTCAACCTTAACAACTGCAGCTATTTCAAATGTTTGTCAGTTTACATTGCTTCAAATTTGTCTATTATGTATTTAGTACTGTGCTATATTGTTCTAGTTTATGAATCTTTCAAAGAATATATCGCTGTGGAGACATTGGATGGAGATAATAAATATGATGCAGGGGATTATGGAATGCAGGTTCGAAAAAAAGATTGTCTCACCAACTGTTATGCTGTTCAACTTTGCTTTGTAATGTAGTTAATTCTTACAAATTTTTGTTGCTCCTCTGAATGTTCCTTTTCTATTTCTTTCTCTTAGGAAGCTGAGAAAGGTGTTATATTCCATACTCTACCGACAGTTTTACATCTGCAGTTAATGAGGTTTCAGTATGACCCGATGACTGATGCCAATGTTAAAATTAATGACAGGTACTGTAACACCTTACAGTGTAAATTGAATGCAGCCGATTTCACTGCACAAAGATGCACAAATTTTTGTTGACGGTCATATACAAACGTAAGTTACATGTACCTTGCCAAAGAGCTGGCATGACCAGTTTTTGACCAAGGCTCTTTGTCAAGGTAAAATTTGTCAATTGTTTCGTATGAAAAACGAGCAAATCAAACTTGTCTAGGAAAAGGGAAAATTGCTTGCTGTGCAGGGCTTGAAAATTTATTTTGAAATGCATGTCTTTTACTCAGGATTGGAAATCTTTTATGTTTAGATATGAATTTTATGAGAAAATTGACTTGAGTAATTTTCTTGAAGACTCGCGACAAACACAAGCTTCATATACACTCCATGCTGTTTTAGTGCATAGTGGTGAGTGCATGGTCTCTGATTCACAGAAATATTTGCTTTGTGTTCTCACTGCTTGCTAACGTATGACTAAATGGATTTTGAGGCTAAAATCAATGAGAACTATTTCAGGGGATAATCATGGTGGGCACTATGTTGTGTACATCAATCCAAAAGGTGATGGGAAGGTAAAGCAATTTCTAATTTCCTATTTCCATGAAAATGCTTGTTTTTCTTAGTAAAGTTATATATAGTGCATGTGCACGAATGTTCTTTGCGATACAATTTCTTTTTTCAATTGCAGTGGTGTAAATTTGATGATGATGTTGTGTCATTGGTAAGGCAATGCTCTTTGTTTATAAGGCCTCCAACTTTTTGTGTGCCAAAGTTCACGTGAATAATTTAAACTCATCAATAAAAAAATGGCCTATTTTGTGTTAACAGGCATCAAAGCAAGAAGCAATTGATCATAATTTTGGAGGATATGATGTGAGTTGAATTCGTGTGGGTCATATGTTAAGTTGGCAGTCCAGCTAAAATTCCTTTTTTTTTCAGGATGACATATCGGTGAAATATTGTACAAATGCATACATGCTGGTGTACATCAAAGACAGTTGTTTGGGTATGTCAATTGCAATACTCTTGTTGTAGAATAGTACAGTACACTGCAGTATTTTACAGTATTCCCTGTCACCAATGAGGTTATGGTTT
The DNA here is from genome assembly GCA_025400095.1 of Phenganax marumi. Taxonomy (NCBI): domain Eukaryota; kingdom Metazoa; phylum Cnidaria; class Anthozoa; order Malacalcyonacea; family Clavulariidae; genus Phenganax; species Phenganax marumi. The sequence goes on from JAODVM010037893.1 coordinate 3,298, forward strand.
CAGTACTCAGTACAGTCTTGACATTGTCATGTAAAAAGAGACCTTTGAAAGGATCCGTCAAATACTCTCTGAAAAGTCGTAGGTTTATTCCCAGCACTCCAGTTCCCTTCGTCAGGGAAAATTGATATAGTGGGTTAGGATAAGTAGTACCTTAGGAAACTATATCAGAAGTGCTGTAAAATTAATTGCTTTGGTTACAACATGCATATAGAATTGTATGGTAAAACATATGTAGATCAGGTGTAAAAATATGTAATTCAGCAAAAGAGTTGTGAGGTTTTTGTGATTGAAGCAGTCCATCTACTCTGTCTGTCTGTTTGTCTTTCTGTCTGTGTGTCTGTCTGTTTGTCTATGTATCTATCAAGAACAATGCTTCACTAAACTGTGCTGTTACAGTGCTAGCATTTACTTAGCTTTTACTTTGCTTTTACTTTAAGTGAGTATTATTCTTTTTGTAGATGATGTCCTTGATGCAAGTGCCACTGAGATTCCTAAAGAACTGGAAGAAAAACTTAAGGAAGAGAAGTATGTTTGTTCAATTATATACCTATTGCTCGCAAGATATATTGAGTCAAAGCTAGGATGACAAGGAGCTTACCTTGTGACTGATTTTCAAGAACCATTTCACAGTGTGTGGCATTGTTAACCATTCCTTTTTTTACAGACGTCTGGAAGCCCAGAGAAGGAAAGAAAGAAGCGAAGCTCATTTATACATGAACGTAGAGGTAATGCACGGTGTTTGTAATATTTGAGCATTATTGCTAGTTTTGATATTGCATATTTTAATTTTCATCCTGCAGTGGTTTTTGCCCTGTTCTTCCTAAACAAAAGCCATTATGAAAGTCTTAAATGTTTTGTGTATTGTCATTTGTTAGGTTGTCACTGAAGATCAATTTTGTGGTCATCAAGGGAATGACCTTTTCGACTCTACTACTGTTGGTGCAGTGACTTTTAAGTGAGTTTTCTCACAGTTAGTTGATTTTAGATCTATTATCAAATATCAATGCATTCCCATTTTATTGCTCATTTACGTTTGTCCATTTCTTGTGGTTCATTTTTTGCAGAGTATTTAAAATTCTCAAAGAAGACACCGTTGCACGAATGATTGAACAACTCGCATTGGCGCTGGTACGAGAACAAATTTTACTTATGAAACTAACAACCTTTTCCATGTACAACAAAGCCGTAATTTTGACATTTTTGTATCCATAGGGTTATAAACCAAATCAAATTCGACCGTGGCCATTTCAAAGTCGAAAGAATAACACATATCGTGTCGGAGCTTTTGATATGGACGAACTTTTAGATAAAAAGGTATGTGGCCGTTAAAGTTGTCCGGAGGAAGCTTTTCAGAAGTTTGCCTGAAGTTTTCATTGCTTTTGTATAGAATTGTATGCCATTATTTTTGTTTTGCATGGACTGCAATTTCCATGATTTTTTCAGGTGATACGCGCTTTGGATAATGAAAATGAATCTACTTTATTTATTGAAACCACTGCTCCTGGTGAGTATTAGTGGACAATGAAACTATCTTAGTCTGCTTTGTTTGTCTCTTTACTAAGCTCTAATGTTCTGTTGTTTGTTTGTTTTTGTCAGGCAATCCAGATGCGAAGCTTCCAAATTTTGACATGAAAAGTAAGATGTTCATTTATTTACCAGTATATCTTTCAGTAAGGGCTCCTTTCCACTGCTGCATTTTTATAATAAGCAGACATGCCTATATGTAGTGTTTTAGAATTTAGATTATTATGTGTATGTCTGAATAAGTATACATGTAAATCCTGAAAATGCAATCTTTTGAAAGATTTAAAGTTTACGCGCTTGAAAAAATGCAATTGTGGATTTCAGCCCTAAATTGGAGAGCAGAGTAGTATTGTAACCTCATATTGTTGTGTGATGTGCTGGGGCCGGTTGTTCAAAGGTGGGTTAGCAGTTAACCTAGGTTTAACGTTAACGCACAGTTTCATATCCCCGTGTTGAAACACTATTTGCCTTTGAAACTTTGAGGGATTAAACTACTCATTAAGGGAAAAATTTTGAGCAATAAACTTTTCAGAAGTTTCACTTGAACGATTTTCAAATTCTGGTTAAAGTATTACACTAACCCAGGGTTAAGCTAATCCAGCTTTGAACAACCGGCCCCTGGAGTGGAAGAATGTGTTTTAAGTGTCTTCAGGGGATAGCCATACCATGACAAGCCAAGTACATAGTGGAACATCATGTTGTTATGGGACTCCTTCAGATGTTTGCATTTTGTAAATCAATCTTATTATATCTATTGTGGTAACATTATATTTTGAATATTTCTACAGATGACATTATGCTATTTTTCAAATACTACGACCCAAGAGCGGAGACGATGTCTTATTGTGGACACGCTTATATACCAATGGCTGATAAAATTTCAACTGTACTTCCATTATTGTGCGAGAGAGCACATCTGCCAAAAGATACTCCATTGATGCTTTTCGAGGTAAAAAAGAGAAGGGTAGTGTTTTATATATAGTTGAACAAACTGTATCACATATCATAGAACTGGATTTCAAGTTGAGGAATTTGTGTCCTGATATTCTTGTGTTTCTTTGTCAGGAGGTCAAACCAGGTTTTACTGAACATGTCAAAGACTTAAATACTGCATTTGAGGTGAGAAAAGTTGTTTTTCTTTAAAATGCAAATTTTTTTGGTGTTTTGAATAAGTCCCTGATCTTCAGGCCTTTTAAATGCTAAAATGTTGAGTTTTGTCATAACATTATTTTCTTCGTCTTAGGATCTTGAAGCTATCATGGATGGCGATATATTTTGTTTCCAGAGGTTAGCTTTTTGTTCAATGTTTTCATTTCTGTCAGAAAAGGAATTTGTTTTTTCTTTGTATGAATGACTCACTGGATATATAGTTAACTGTACATTTGTCGATGTTCAGGAAAGATATTGACTTAGAAGAATTTAAACTACGAACATGCATTGATTATTTCAGGTAAGTTATGAATTCAACCAAGTTGTCTCTCCATTCTGTTTGTAAAGCATTTCTGAAGAAGTTCTGATTAGTCCATTGTGAGTCTCTCCCTGATGAGGGAAATAATTTCACATTGGACGGGGTAAAATAACAAAATGGGAACACTGAAGTCCATCTGCATTTAATTTCATTTAATTATCTCGTGTTTCTTTCAGAGATCACAACAATCGTATGGAGGTGACAATGTGTGATAAGAATTCACCCAGTGATCCTGGTTTTAATGTAACTCTCTCTCTAAGAATGACTTACACACAGGTATGATGCATGGAAATCTAGTTTTAACTATGATTGAAACTGTGACTGATAGTCGTACACTGTTGGGTCGTTGTAGATGGCTGAGAAAGTTGCTTGGTATTTGGATGTTGATCCAAGAAAGATACAGTTCTTTAAAGCACAACTGTGAGTACGAAAGACTTCTTTGATCGAGTTTTTAAATGATTTGGGATGTGAGTTGATAAAATCGCCCCATTAAAGAAGTGTGCCTTGTTGTAAGTATGAGAACTTCATTTCATGACTTGATTTTAGATATGGTGGGAATCTGCCTGGGAATGCCATTAGATGCACCTACGAAGGGACGTTACGAGATCTGATGATGTACACTCAAAAATCACCCAAGAAATTGTACTATCAATTGGTAAGGCAAGGCGTAGACTTGTGCTACTGTAAATCTCTCTTTCTTTTAATGAGTATAAGACCCTGAAGTGTAAAATTGCCTGACATTAGATGAAGAAAATAGAAAATGCATTGAGGTGAGTTAAATAATAGTTCAATTTTAGCTTTCAATACCAATCGATGAACTCGAGAACAAGAAACAAATCAAGTGTGTTTGGATCAGTAAGGATCTCAAAGAACAGGTGAGGGTGGTTATGAATCAGTAAGGATTGCAATGAGTTGATTATGGTTTTGGAGTGAAATCAAGTCCCTGTGATTAAACAAACGTTTTGTTTTTATAGAAAGAACTTGTTTTATTTCCAGACAAGAATGGTAATGTTGGGGACCTCTTAAAGGAAGCAAAGAAGCATGTAAGAGGGAGAGGCTACTGCAGTTTAGCAGACACCGTAAGCCGCTGGCCATCTGAAAAACATGTTAGATTAAGAATGCCAAGCCCGTTATTCCACCCTAAACTAGTGTCCGCTAAATTGCTGTCTAGCCAAGAGGGACATAATTTCACCTTATTTAAACTTCTGAATACAACTATTGTCCATTGCCTTGTGACGTTTCCTGAAGCCCAGTTATAGATGATGCAGATGAACATTGGTGTTTTTATTGTTTTAGATTGAACTATCAACAGAAGGTTCAGGAAAACTAAGGTATGCATGTAAGACTATAGAATCTACTACAACTCATAATCTATTTGCGAATTATGTCCACAATGTCTGCTTTTTATAGGTTACTTATGGTTCTAAGTTCAAAGATTCAAGAAGTATTACATGTTGATTCGGATTTGGAAATGTTTGGGACTTATGCACAAAGAACTTATAGAATAGAGGTAAGATCTGTCTGTGAGTTAAGGTTCTTTTGTTTTCAGTTACATTAGGAGGTAAGAAAAAAGCTAGAGAAACCTGAATTGTTTAATTGAGGATTGCCTACATCTACCAGCACTTTTTATTAGACCATTGATTACTTGCCTTGATTACTTGCTTACTTGCCTTGATTAGACCATTGATTACTTGCCTCGTATCAATAAATTATGGTGTCACAAATACCAATCCGTCAGTCAATTGTTTTCTAATTCTAGGAAGTTCCTGTTGATGAAGACCATTTGGGTGAAGATGAAGCATTAATTCCTGTCGCTCATTTCCAGAAGGTACAATCATTGAATTTCAGGGAATGGTTTGTTTCAGCTTCTCATAAATACTCTTTTCTTATTTTATAGGATACATACCAAACGTTTGGTACACCGTTTTTAATAAAACTTCAAGATGTAAGTGACAACAAACAAAATTTCCTTTGCTTATAAATATGTCTGAGACCATTATAATGGTGATAAGATGATCTTTATGGCAATACATACAGTACAAATGTCAGACCCTGAAATAATTTTAATAGTTGTCTGGCAAACCTTCTGAGCAAAGTGACATTTGATCAGAACTTTTCAAATTTGGTCTGAAATCTTTTAGTTTCATTTCTTTTTATCCCATTAATTTCTATAAGCCTACAGTAGATACTCACTGTGCTTAGTGCCGACCCGATCGTTAAAGAAAAAACAGATTTCTTGTTATCAGATTTGTCCGGACAAAATGTCCGATCATTTCAACATTTGATTGAAAAAACTGGAATTTAGTCCGAAAACCGCCGATCGCCGGCCGTTATTTCAGGCTTTGAATGTTGTCATGTGTTTCTCTCTTGTCTGCAGAAAGAAAACTTTTCATGTGTTATGGATCGTGTCAAACAGAAATTAGGCATTTCTGACAAAGAATTTGAAAAGGTATCAAGTGATTTTTTTATAGTGTTGCTGTGTCGTAGCCCAGCTATAGCCATGGCAACTGGTTATACTGTGCAAAGTTTGAAATGTTTGTATCATTCAAATCTTTACCAATGCATCTTATTTTTGATATATTTGTTTTCTCAGTGCTTTTGGTTGTTTATAGATAAAATTTGCACTTGTTCGAAGTGGAAGACAAATATACCTTCAAGAAGGTAAGATATTGTCTTGTATTTGCTTCAGTTAAAGCCACAGTAATTTCCTACATACCCCACTTTTGAATGTACAGTAATAGTTTTCACTCAAAAATATTTCTTGGAAAAACTTTTTCTTTAGAGGGTGACAAACAAATAAATATCCAAGATTTTCTGCCATCATCTAGTAAGTATAAAGAGATTTTGTTTTTCACTGTAGTTCTTGCCTACTGCCAGGTTGCACTTTAACAAGACCCTTTTCTTGTGTCTTTAGCCATAAAACTTCCTAACAACTCTCTATCCAGACCTTGGTTAGGTCTAGATCATTTAGACAAAGCTCCTAAGAAGTCACGTTATTGCTATCTCGAACGCTCAATCAAGATTTTGAACTGACCCCTTCCCCTTGGGATCAGTTCGAAACCATAAATGGATATTTAAATATTTAAGATGACATCTTGCTGTGTTATATTGCAGTCCTGTATAAAAGAGATTTGTACGTATAAATTTTAATTTTCTCATGTGGGTCCCATTAATCAGTATTTACCAAGATTTTTGTGTTTTTTAATCTGTTCAGTTGCAAGTGCTTCCCATTAGCATTAGGAAGACTAAATAACAAATTAGGAGGCAGTGGGGTGCATTGCAGTTTAAGGGGTTAGCAAGAGGTCTAATCCCTTTTAAAGTACATTGTGTTGTAAGGGATTAGTCTGAATTGTGATTTCTTACCACAGAGGCTGACTAGTAGCTGACCGACCTAACTAAACTATATAACTGAATGACTGACTAAACTGGTGACACAAAATGAAATGGATCACTTTATTTTAATAGTTGAAATTGCATAATATTACTTTTACATATTGCTGTTAAATCATTTCATAACAATCAGTTCCAAAGTTTCTCAACTTGTTCAAAGCCTGGAAACTCCTTTCGACACTCTGCGACCCACTTCAAGACATTCTTAGGCAATTGACTGCCTGGACTAATATTCTGTACAGTAATACTATGATAAATGTCAGCTATTGAAGGAGAGTTTCCTGAAAGCCATCGGTGTTTGCCAAGGTACGCATTCATATTTTGGGTGAATTTTTTCCCCTCTGTTGGTGATTCCAGCCATTCATCAATCGTTGCTACTTCTAAAGGTTCGCATTCATTGTAAAGACAAGGGGCAAGCAATCGAGCTAGGTATCGGAGGATATTAATCTCCCCTAAAACTGGAGATTGTTCTGCAACTGAAACCATCAAATTTGGAGTGAGAGTATCTAGAAATGAATTGGACAAATTGTGAATCCTTGGAGTGTAGCAAGTGGCATGGTAAAAAAGAATTATGGCAATGGAAGTACATAATAACTTTAAAATGCAACTTTAATTTCATGAAGCACAGTCAGGAATGTTGTAAAGTATAGTAAGAAATGTTGTTGCATCAAATCTTACCACTTTTCCATATAAATCGTAAGCAACAGTCCTTGCAAAGAGACGAGTCAAATAAGCTGTGCAGTTCATTCGGGATTTCTCCAGTCCAAGATGAATGAACATGAGACTTCAATGAGCAGTCCAAGCCATGCTGTTGAGCCAGTCTGCAAAGTAGATACGCTGAAAGAGGGGGCTCATTGGGCGATGCTTTCACAACAATATTACGAGGAAGGGACACTTGTGTTGGCGGCGGCTGCTTTGGGCTGAGAACCTGAAACATTACAAATATTGATATCTTCATTTAATAATGGCGATATCTTCATTTTAAGTGACTGTAACATGAAGATATAACCCTCATCCAAGCCATGTTACCATATACCTGAGATGGTTTGCTTTGGCTGTTTGCACCAATAGCATCACTGATCTCCTCAACCTCTTGCTTCAGTTTCGCTAACTCTTGCAAGACGGCTTCTTGGCGGTTTTTAAGCTCTAATATTTCTGGACTTTCAACAACCTGACAAAACATTAGCTTCTGTTTGATAAGTTGTAAAACTGGAAGTACGCGCAGAGCGGAATAGTATCTGAGCACAAAAATCATATATTTTTCACTTTTATTTACAAACTAAGCTTACCACATCCTCAGCCGAATCGGTGTGAATATTTTTCATCTTATACATGCATGTTTCAGGCGCTGCAAAAGCGTCAGAGTTGCCGTAAGCAGGTTTCATTTTGTACATGACAGTGGTCGCCATTTTGAATTATCGAAGAAAGAATTGTGAAGGAATTTTTTTGAAAGTTGTCCTTTTTAAGAAGGAAATTTCAATCACGTTTGTTTAAAAATGTTATAAACTTCTTTAAATCTATTAATATTCGTTACGAAAACCTAAAATTGAGAGTAAATTATCTATTTCACTTTTTTGAAGCAAATGTTGCTGTAATACCAAGCAATGACCAGTGGCAATGACTAACTTAGCGTTGGCGAAAATAAGAAAGTTCGGTCCTCGATAACTAAGTTATCCAAAATGGAAACACAACCGCCTTTTCTTTTTGAGTAGAAAATGTGACAAATGTAAAATTTAAAAAAAATTTTTCATTTCTTTTGGCCAATAAATACTTTTCGTTCACAAGTAGGAGTTGAAAAGGAATTGTTTTTAGAAACGCGCAAAATTTTAGGTTTTTTAAACAAAGTAATAATATTTTATAGTAATTTTGAACTTTTCACAAAGAACCATCGGTAACACGTGATCTTGTTCTTCAATCTTGCTCATGGCCCGCCAAGAAAAAATGGTCGCCATTAAAAATTGAAATTAAAAATAACGAAAATGAGCTCGAAAAACACAGGAAACGTGCCGTATTTTTGCGCTGGGGAAAGAATGTAGTGCAGAGAGCATTTGTGCAGCGGGATTCGTTGAGAAATATGGGAAAGAGCAAGGGAAAAAATCGCAATGAAGCCAAAGGTAAACGGAGTAGGGGTGCAAAGAGCGAGCAAAATGGCGATAACTCTGTGTCGAGTACGCAAGCAACGCGGTCTTTGAGGAATATCAGAACAAGGAATGAAGGAAAAGCGCAGCCTATGAAATACCAATGCATGATTCAAAGCTCGTCAGGTAGCGAGGGAGATGATTCAGACTATAGTGTCGAATCCTCTTGTAGTAGAAGCACTGAAGTTAGCCATATATCGAACGAAAGTTATTTCCAGAACTGCCGTGTTAAAACATTCGATTTCATCGAACTTCCAGAAATAAAAGGTCTAGTCCTTCCGCCCTCCTCAGATGATTTACTTATTCCAAATGAGCATGTTATGAGAGCGTTGGGCGTTTATGAAGTTTTGAGGCATTTTGGACGAATCATTAGACTTTCACCATTCAGATTTGAAGACTTCGCTGCAGCACTGGTAGCTAATGAGAAGTCGGTACTCTTGGACCAAGTTCACTTAAATTTCGTCAGAGCTATAATCACTGAAGACGAATCAAACGGTTATAGCTTTGGCGCTCACGATGAGAAAGAAAGCATCAATCTTTTTTTATACTTTCTGGATTCATTCACATGGCCTGAAATCGTACGAAGCTACGTGATGTCGAACTCTGAAATAGAGGACACTTCTTGTTGCGTTAACAATGGTGGCTATCCCTTAGTATCGCTGGGAAACAAACTGGAAGTTCTGTGTCGTTTATCAGAACAATTTTTATCCTCCAATGCTGTTCGTGAGGACGTCATCAATGAAGGTATGTTTACGTCCGAGGATCATTGTCGTAATTGTTCAAAGATGGGAGACCTGCTTTGCTGCGAATTGTGTCCGGCTGTTTTTCATCTACACTGTCTAAAGCCACCTTTGGAAGAAGTGCCACAAGGGGATTGGTTGTGTCCGCTGTGTGAGGTCGATAAGGTTCAGGGTGTGACGGATTGTGATTTTCCTGGTGACACCATGAAGAGTTACAGGAATACACCTATCGGCGTCGATAGGCTGGGAAGGAAATACTGGTTTTTGGCAAGGAGAATATTTGTGTAAGTTGGTGAATACTAGGGGTGCATCAATATCCGGGCCGGATAGTGAGTTTATCCCATTATCCGGTATCCAGTCGGATATCAGAAATATCCGGCCCGGATACTGAATATTTTTTAAGGGGTTTTTAAGTTAGAATGGTTAATATGACAGATAAAAACAATAATAAATTGATATTCAATATTATAAGATTTTGTGGAAACACCATGTAAATTTATTTATGCAAAGCTTTCAATCAATAAGCCCAGAATTTCCACTGCTGATGGCCCAGGCTTACGGACCGAAAGATTTGCATAAATAGATTTACATGGTGTTTCCATGAAACTGATACTTAAGAGTTATTTTTTCATATTTGCTACACATGCTGCATTTTCGTGGTATTAAAAAACTCTGTGTATAAAGGTTCAAATATTTGTCACATGAACTTGTAATATTTTAATTGTTATTTGTGCTATTTGGGCCAACCCTATCCTACTGTTATGTCATAATATGAAGTACACCCTAAAACAGAGTTAATACTGGAACAACAGGTAAAATTATCATGACAAAAATATCTGGTATCCAGGCTGGATATTTTTTTTGGTATCCGGTATATCCGGTATCTGGCTGGATGGTAAAAAACACTATGCACCCCTAGTAATATTTCATTTGATGTGCCCTATAGCTAGAAATACCTAGTGTACTATTTTGTTCTACATCCTTTGTGTCGTTCTAGTGAGGGAGAAAACGAGACGTACTATTACAGTACGCCAAACCAGTTGGATGAAGTGTTGCATTATCTTGAACGAGATGGAAGTGAAAGTAAGCTTGTTGCAAGTTTGAAAGGCTGGTATGATGAGATCATCCTTCAGATGGGAATCACCAAAGAGCTCACTGATAACTTCAAAGGTTCATGTCATGCTTTAGCAGAAGTTGCATTAGTCTGAACCACTAGTCTGAGCTCATTCTGCTTATTCAGTACTTTTTCATCATGTATTATTTAGCGGATAGGAAATCAGCATTGGACGAGGACCTGAGATTTCATGCAAAATCTGAACCAAAAACTGGCACTGTGACTTTCGATGAAAAAGGTGAGACAAACTGACTAACTGTGTTTGTTAGAAATTTTAGCAGAAAGGTTATTTGAAAGATGTATAATAGTTATAGTAAAACCTTTTCAGAATTGGCCACAGATTATTGTTCTTGACTACAGCCTTTCCTTAAAATGTCAAGATGTTGTGGTATTCATTTTGGCACTGTATTTAAACTTTGTATAATGGTTGTTTAGGTGTTCCAAAGTTCAATATGACTCCGAAATTGAATTTCATATCAGACGATTCAGTAAAAGACAAGATTGTTTCATGGCAGGAAAGCATAGGAACTTCATCTCCTATGGAACTGAATGGTACAGATTCTCATGATAAACTTGAAAAAGTTGATGAAGCAAAGAAAGAGAATGGCAGTAAAGATCTTTCATACTCTGATACAAAAATGTCGGTGGATGCTAAAGATGGTAGGTTGGATTAGATACTCAAATCAGTGCATATGAAAGTTTAAGTATGTTGATTTTCAAAACATTTGCTTGAATTTGATTTGGTGGAAGTTGATATGTTTATTTATTATCTAGCATCACAAGATAAATCTTTGGCAAAAGAAAGAGAGACTTTGGCGCCTGCAATTGAAGACAGCGTGGATGGGATAACAAATGAATCCAAAGTTCAAAACGAAAGCAAAATTGACAACATTCCATCATATAGTGCTGAGAAAGTGACGAAAGTTTCCAAAACTACTGATTCCTCTGAAAGTTCAAAAATGTCAGAAGAAAAGAGTGTTAGTCTTCCTAAGGACAACCCAACTAAAGGTGATACACCTGTGGTAACAACAGAAGTCAAGAATACTCTGGTGGAGTCAAACTCAGTCAGTACTGCAACCATTCTTGACAGTCCTGCAGTGAGAGCCTTGCCTGTATCATCAAAACATAGTGTGCAGTCTGCAGATCCTTCATCTATAACCACCACTCCAAGTACTGCCTCAACTGTGACTGCTGGCACTAAGGCTTTGAGTACTTCAACCCCACAAGTTGTAAAGAAACTTCCTCTTCAGAGTGTCACCCTCGCTACCAACACTAAGGTTCAGTCACCCAGCTCTCTTCCCACCTCAGTCAAAACACCAAATGTTCCTGTCCAGAAAATTATATATAGTGGTTTGGGGACAGCAACTGGTGTTACTGCTGGAACGAATACATCTTTGGCGTTCAAACCCCAACAATCAACTGTGAAAAAGGAGCTCCCTCTTTTTAAGCTGGGTATGGAGAAAAGTTATGAGCGATACGTCAATCAGTTCTCCACCAATCTTCTTGCAAAGAATAAGCAGCAAGCGCAAGAGGAGCGCGATCGTCGACGCGGGATATCCACAAAATTTAATCTCGCTGAGTACAACTACACAGGTTCTATCATTGGAAACCTAGAAAGAATCCTGCTTACCCTTCGATGTTCAATTGTCACCCTTGAGACCTCGATTCCAACAGCGTTTATGCACCCGATGTGGCCTGTCCAACGATCAACTTGGGTAAAAGCGGTTCACATGAGTAAAGCTGTTGCAGAGTTTGCATCTGTACTATCTTTTCTGGAAAGTTTCATTAAACCTGTGGTCATGCGTAGTGTATGGAATGATGCAGTTGGACATCTTGAGTTCTTCAGAAATTTGACAGAGTCTAAAACTGCTCCAGCCAAGAAACCTGCCAAAGAAGAGGAAGACGAAGTTCACCATAGAGAGTTAATAGGTATGTTGATCATAGGGAAATATTACCACTCAAACAGCTGTGCTAAATCTGTTTTCTTGTTCGTTTCAGCCCATGGGCCGAAGTATTATTCCTGGCTGCCCAATCATCAAATCTGGAAACACAAAGGAGAAGAGTACCGTATCTACGGTGGCGGAGGATGGCAATGGGTCAGTCAGAACCGCAAGCGGAAGCTTGTCGATCCCATCACAAGGGATGAACGTATTGTGAAGATTAAGAAATTTGAGAAAATTTTCGATAAAGCGTTGAAGCGTAAACTTGTGAAGAAGCATAAGAAAGCCTTGTTGGAAACGAAGAGATCGAGCAACGCTGGTCCGACACGTCTTGGAAGTACTGTGAGCACGGCAAAATCGCGTGGTGGAGTAATGGTGAATGCAAGTAAGATAGGAGCTGCTGCTCAGCCTGGGCAGATACCTGCAAAAAGTGATACAGGAATTCTCCCTGCACAGGCACTTGCTTCTACTACAACTGCTGATCAGTCGCAGAGACAGATTGCAAGCGCTGGGACTACTCAGAAGTTGAGCACCAGCACCACCGTTCCTTCTAAAACACCTATCTCAAGTACCGTAATGTTGACCAAACAACCAGTTATTTCTCAGTCAGCAACTAATACACCTAGCACTGGTGTTACTGCTGAAGTTCAACCAACCTCAATGATAAATGCCCCCAGTGTGCCTCCAACTGCAGCATCCACCCCCATACCAACCACCACTGCAAATTTACTGTCTACAGTGTGCACACCTGTAAACTCGGGGAACTCAGTTGTTAGTCCCAATGTACATCATGCCATCTGCTCAACAGAGTCTTCCATACTCACTACACCTACCACAGCAACAAGCTTACCTATTTTGGATCCACCATTGCCATCCAGTGTGTGTGTCACAGATGCTAGTAGCCTTGCTACAGCTGCAAGTAATGCAGTGACCATATCTGACCACACAGCTACTGCCAGTGATTTATCAACTACAACAAACAGCCAACCAGTGACTGCAAGTAAAGCATCCATATCTGCTAGTGATTCATCGAAAGTCGAAGGTAGTCAACCAATGGATGAAGCTGACCCATCATCTTCCTCTGGCAGTTTGTCAATCACAAGTAACGTCGTATTATCAGACGCAAGTGTATCACCTACATACTGTACCCTACCACCGGTATCATCAACTTTACCTGCAATGATATTTGATGAAACAGTTGAAACACCATCATCAAGCGTGACAGATACGCCGCCAGCAATCAGCACAACGCTTGCCGACCAAGTTTGTATTGTATCACAGAGTGTTTCTCCAGTGACCAATCCTTCATCTGACAATCATGCTATCAATCATTGTGATAGTTTGAGTAAAGAGCATGGGATAAATAAAGTAGTCCCATTAAGCGAGTCATCTCTTAGTGGCGACGATAAAACGGGCAATGATATGATTCCCCCTGTGGTAAAATCTGTAGGAAGTAAAGATTTAACAGGCAAAGCAGAATTTGACACGTTGTTGTCTGTTGGAACAGATGAGAAGAAACCCACTACAGTTTCAGACAGCAATCTTGCACGCCAGGGGGAAGACAATACTGCTGACATATCTGACGAAAGACATAAAGTTACTGCAGTTCCATCGTCTGCCCTTCAACCTACGACGTCTCAATCAATTACTAACCCTATCCAAACATCAACAGCTCAAACCTCTGGTACCACTTCTCAAGTGAGCACACCGGTTTCTGTCCCAGCAGTTCAAGTGTCTGCATCACAACCCACTCCAATACCGAGCTCAGTGAGTACTGTTAGGATAGAGGCAACTGCTGGTTTAAACAATTTGACACCAGAAAAAGTTTTAAAGTTTATTGCGGATGAGTTGATGAAGGAATCAGATGCAGGTAAAGCTTTACTAACTGGAGTTGCCGCTTCTATATCAACCTCGGAAGGAAAGGTGATTATAAAACCAGAACCTTCGACTATCACTTCGGCAGGAGTGAACAATGTGAAAGCAGAACCAGTCAAACCGGCTACCATGATGACAACGGGTTTACAAAATGAACAGACTGCTTCTCCCGTACGCTTGGTACTTCAAACCGTTCCTGGTCACCCAGTGGTGCCGGGAGGCATTCCTCCATCTGGGATCCAAGTTTTACAAAAAGGTGCCCCGATGGTGCACACTGGAGTTAGCCAAGGAAAGCAGCTCACACCTATTGCGCCTGCGCAGCGAATTGTGATCAGCGGACTGCCAAGCGGGGCTGTGTTAGGCTCACAGGGTCAGCTGCTGACCAAACAAGGCCAAGTAGTAAATGCTCAGAATATCCCAGGAACTAAAGTCATACGTATGACGATTCCGCGTTCTCGAAACACACTTCAATCAAGTATCACAACTACCTTGACAAAGCCTATTGCACCAGCAGCTACTGTAACTAAAACCTTAGTCACCCCGAAGGTATCCCACTCCGCTGCACAGGCTTCTTCATGTAAACCTATTGTAGAGAACTTTCCTATGCGGCACCCTGTTATCAAAGATCCGAAAATATTAATCGACTTCAATAAAAAGAAATGGAAGCGACGTTGTAGTCGGAAAAGTATTTTTGTTTTAGACAAGAACGTCGTTCGAACCTTGGCCCGGAGAGGCGGGCTTAAGGAGGTGCATGGGTTTCATTATAATACAAAATGGAATAGCTTGAACTATCCGCAAGACTTCCCTCGTCCGTCGTTCATGACGGCGTGGAGATATCGGACGCAGAGTATACGAACTTTAGCGGCAGCGGCTGTCCAAACTAGGATACTTAATGCAAGCATGAAATGGGATGAGATGAACATAAGACCACCTCGAGGAAGCAGCAATACACTTAAGACCAGTTCAGGTAAAATGAACGTGATTATGTTGGCGTGTTCACTTGCGTACGACGAACGAAACTTTCTTCTTACTTGATATTGAGTTTACTGCCTAAAGGCTGACATGATTATTTGTTGAAGAAAAATGAAGACTTAAGCCCTGGCCAAACTAGGAAACATTGTTGCGGAAACATTTCAGATCCGCGATGTTTCCTCAAATGTTTCCCTGTTTGCCCACATGTGGAAACATTGTTGCGGAAACGAAATTTGCTTCCCGGGAAGCAAAAATGTT
>JAODVM010038004.1:0-18691 GCA_025400095.1 Phenganax marumi
TCAGATCTAATGCATCATCTTGAAATGATTGATGATAGTGCTGAAATGGGTAAAGAACTTGCTGACAACAAACCATTGAAGCAAGATGTAAAATTAATATTAGAGTACCTTACACCTTGGATTCCTCTAGTTGGCATCTTAACAGGCAGAATAGTTGTAGGCAAACATATAGTAAACAAGAAAATTAATAATACAATAAATAAAGAATGCCAATCACAAACTGATCAAACAAACAGTCCACTTAGGAATTTTATCAGAAATATCAAAAAAGTCTAGAATTTAAATCGCCAGAATTTAAAACCGAACATGATCCATTCAACATGATAATTGGTGGAAGCACTTGTTGTGGTAAAACTCATTACCTACTTAAACTTCTTGAAAAAGACTACATGGGTTATTTTGACTATATATTTTTGGTGTGTCCAATCTACGAGTGGAATAAGACCTACCAAAATTGACAATATGACGAAGACGACAACTTTGTTGTTATAAGCTGTGAGCAAGAAGATGTAGAACCATTATTAAAACAAGTTGTGAAGTTTTCAAAGGGAACAAACTCATTGATTATACTTGATGATTGTGCATCTGGGAAATTTGTAAAAAATAGAACTTCTGAGCTAGTAAAATTAGCATTTTCAGCAAGGCATTATGGTCTTAGTATGATTGTGATTACTCAGCAACTCACGTCAATTGCTAAACCTTATTGTGAAAACATCTCCAGACTCGTTTCATTCTACAACCCAAACAAAAAAGATATGGACACTATATTCAATGATTACCTAGGCGATATCTCTAAGAAAGAAGAATGTGACATTCGTAGCAAGCTAAAAAATGTCAAATTTTCCAAGTTGGACATTTCCTTAAGGTTTCCATATCATTACACCATTGGTTAACCATACATATCAATGATGACATCGTCAATAACTTTCAAGTCACTTAGTAATTTGATCTCATTCGATTCTGAAAACTCTCCAGTTCTCAAAATCATAATGATCCTATTACAAACCTTTTGATGTGATACACTTCAGTGGTGGATTTATAAAGGGGGGCAAAGGTGTGCGCACCCCTGTTGGCATTGTTTAATAAAGGTGCATGGAGGGGTGCAAAAAATCAAATTCATCCTATTTTTTAATTTTTACCAAATTATGTATAAGAATTCAAGACAGCTGTGGATCAAAATTGCTGATATTATTCATATCATAATACGAGTTTTTCTGCCAACGTCTATCATTATAAATAAAAAATGAAAAGATAATTAATAAATGTAGAAACTATAAATTAAATACTGTATGCTTATGTGAGCCTGCCTGTTGGCATTAGCCTGACCATGAAATACTTCATGCAGGCTTACATGAAGTGTAATGTAAAAACAATTCTGAAGATAAAAGTGGTGGCAAAACTAGCAAAGTTCTGAAAAGTTTATCTGAGTAACCTGACATACTGTGAATGAGTGAATGGCAGATAAACAAAAACGTCAAGCCAAACTTTCTGATTTTTTACCAAAACCAGCAAAACAGAAGAGGCCATCGTCAGCTTCTGAAACAGGTTTGTGGATTTAATTTTACATTTATTTTCGTGCTTTATTTCTCTGTGCAACAGCAAGAAGTCAGCAACGATGGTAATGTGCAGCAGGAGCCAACTACTGAAGCAAGCCTGTCTCCCATTTTTATACCCAAGGAAGTAGAAGAGGCTTCTGTTAGTTCTGTAGTTATTGAAGGTAAACCCTGCTTGTTATAAAATAGTAAATTCCAATGATAACTTGGAGAATTGTATAATGCCTAATATTTTATTAACTATTTAATTTAATTTAAACTTTTAAAGTCCAGTGCATTCTTTAATTGCCAGACTCAAATGTTTTACCACACGATATCGGGTCAATGCTAGATGGTCCCTCTCGGCCAAAAGTAGCAGCTTTCCCTTGCGATTATATGATATCTAAAGAGGAAACCAATCGCTTCAACCCATCGTGGTATAGCAAACACAAGTGGATATCATACAGCCTGTCTCAGAACAAGGTGTATTGTTTTGCTTGTGCACTATTTAGTTCATCTTCATCGTCAACTACTGGTAAAGAAAGGTTCACAAGAAAAGGATTCAACAAATGGTCTCATGCTGTGGGTGACCCTAAAAAGGACTTGATGCTCATGCTCTCTCTGTTAGCCATAAAACTGCTATGGTCAAGTGGGAAAGCTTCCAATCAAATCCTGTGACAATCCAAGAAAGGCTTGATCCCTGCCGCCCATCACTAGTCCAAACAAATGGAGATTAGTTCACAAAAGTTATCAAGTATATTAGATGGTTCTGTTTACAAGAAGTGGCATTTAGATGCAAAGATGAGCATGACAGTGAATCAGAAAACAGCGGCAACTTTTGTGAGTTGATGAATCTGGAGTTTGAACTTCATGCAGAGTTTGAAGCTCAGAGAGACTCTATCATGAAGCAGTACTCAGTACACAATGATTATTTAAGCAAAACAATTTTCAATGAGTTCATTTCCATAATGGCTTCTGAAGTCAAGAGTGCAATCTTTGAAGAAGTGGTTCAAGCAAAATTCTTCACAGTGGTAGTTGATGAATGTAAGGACATCAGCAATTTTGAACAACTGAGTCTATGTCTTCATTATTCTATTGGTTCCAGGCCTACAGAGCGATTTGTAAGATTCACTCATTTGTCTGAAGGTTCATTCACTGCAGAAGTTGTTGCAAAAGAAATCGAAAAGATGGTAACTGAGCTGGGCAAAATTGATTGTGTCTTAACAGGATCGGCTGCAGATGGAGCTTCAGTAATGTCTGGCAAACTGTCTGGAGTCCAAGCCCTGCTTAAAAAGATGTACCCTTGGCTTATCTACATCCATTGTGTAGCACATCGTCTAAACCTTGTCATTGTTAATTCACTTAATAAATGTTGCAAGGAAATATTGACAATTGTAGACAAACTGCATTCAGTCGTTAGCTCAGCTAAAACAAATGAATTGTTTGCCAAAATTCAAGCAGAAAACAAAGTCAATATCCTTGCTCTGCCTGAGCGATCAGAAACATGCTGGTCATCAATGTACTTTGTACTAGATGTTCTATATTCCCGGTACCAGGAAATCCTCTTAACTCTGGCTAAGAGAGCAAATGATACAGATGACCCTGCTGTGACATGTGCAGGACTTTACCATAAAATGGCAAATGGAACGATGATGCTTACTCTTGTCATCTTAAAAAATTTGTTGGCTACCACCACTAATTTGAGTGACATATTACAAAACCCTCGAATGGAGTAGTGCTGTAACTGAAATAGAAATGACAAGAAAGCTTTTGGAACAATTAAAATCAGATGAGTCCCTACCATCCATAATTGATGAAGCCACAGTCATCAGTGAAAAGTGCTCAATTCCACTAAACGTTGCATCTCCAGTGTACAGTATCAGATCCCACTTTTGCACAACTGAGGTCAACGTAGACAGTTTTACTAGAGACTTTACCACCAAAATGTGCAACAAGATTTTAGATGAAACGCTCCTCCGATTTCCTCCAGAAAGCATGAATGTATTGACTGGTATTGATAGCCTGAACCCCAAATCAGTTAAATTTCTTGAGGAGAAACTGCTTCTCCAAATTGTCGACCACTGTGGGGCAGATACTTTGCAACTGAACAGAACTCTACTAATTTTTGAAATAAGAAAGTATAAACTTTCATGTGAAAGTAGTGATCAGGGAAATTCAGTAAACATCAATCCTCACCACTATCCTAACCTAATGAAACTGTTTCATTTGAAAAGAAGCTTACCAGTATCATCAGCCTAAGCTGAAAGAAGGTTTTCAACAATGAAGAGAATTAAATCGCCTCTGCGAAACAGACTAACAGATGAGAGACTTGCCGAACTTTGCCTACTGTCATCAGAGAGGGATTTAACAAAGAAACTGAATATCGATCGGATTATTGACACTTTTAATAATAAGCCAAGACGAGTTGCCTTAACCTAATTTTTCTCTGATTTGGTAATGCTGTATTTGATTTCTGTTATAAAAATATGAATTATATTAACCTTTTCTCTGCTACAAGGCAGTGCCTAAAGTTGTCAATTTTATGACACTAATAGGTGGATGCTAGATAGATCTTGATTCACGGCATGGTTTTAGGTGGGTGCTTAGGTTTAGGTTTAGCTGCTCACCAAGGCTGAGCACCCCCCCCCCAAAAAAAAAAACTCTGCTGGATCCACCACTGATACACTAGCAAATTTATAATGTTCTACTCGTCTTGTAATATTGCTTTTACTAATCCAAGCTGTAATTAACGTGCCAACCCCAGTGATGACTAATGACAGTGAATTAACAGCACTAACCCCTGCCCCAACAGCTGTCGAGACAATTCCTGTTGTTTTTAGCAAAACCTTGACAGAATTGAGCTTTTTGTACTTCTTATGATTATTTTCATATTTTTTGTAATAATTATCATAAATTCTAAACAATTGCCACAAGTTTATTGATCTATTTTGTCTGCGATATGATTAAAATTCTTATGAATAGGATTCATTTATTTATTAGTAATGAACATTTTCAATGATTTTGTTTTTGAAATTAACCAGACCATCACTGATCACAAATATCTTACACAACACGTTTGCACTTGTTGCTTTCTTCTTAATTTCTAGCAGAACTCCATTTTGAGTATCATGAGTTTCTTACCACTTCCGACTGCGTGCGTGTCATCCACAGTTCTAAGGTCAATCACCAAAGCAATTTATCTTTGAAGAATTTTCTAACAGTCATGTTAGCATCATGGTTACCAATAAATCTTTTTGCCTCAGGGTACAGGTCTTCTGTCTTAATACCTTGACTATAAATACAATTTAGTACTCCTTCGATTGTTACTTTGACAGATTCTATTTTAGGGTAGACGTATTCTTCGCTATCTGTGACGGTTTTATTCCTAAACAACATGACAACTGCTGCCATGCTTTTTCTTGGCAGATTCACAGTTTCATTCACCAATGTACCCGATTTATTCCATTCCACTGTTTTCATCAATGTCACATGTTCAACGCTTAATGATCTTCCGCTGTGATATCCAGCTAGCACTTGTCCTGCCAAGGCTTCATTCTCGATTGTCTCATATTCTAATTCAATATTTTCTAGTGTGTATCCTTCTACATTTTCACCACTTTTGGCTACCACGATAATAGACACTTTTGGAAGTCTGATCTTGAACTGGAAGTTATGTCAAATGGAATATGGTGAGTACAATCCATGATCTGCTATGATTTTATCGAGTTTGATTTTTGCTTTGTTCCGAGAACAGTTTGAATCAAAGCATCAGACACTTCTTCATTTGTACCAATCTTAGCTCCATCATCAGAATTGGAAATAAACTTTTGTGTGTTTTCATTAGCTATTTCATATTCAACGAATTCGTCTCGAACACACTCCGGCAACCAGAGATCTTTATAAAATTCAAGTTCACTTTGACCGTTGTTATCATAAACTTTTTCACCTCCAACACGTATAGTAAGTCTTTCGACCAATAGTTTCCCAAGGTTGTTCAAAAGCCAAGATTTATCGTTTTTGTTTTTAAAATCGAATTTCAAATTCAAACTATCTGGAACCAAACAAGCATCAGGTTTCAATTTTGGAATGTCAACATAAATTTCTTCTTCCGGATTTGCTTTGTTTGGATTAAATGTAATTATATGTTTTGTTCTGATGGCTCTGATATCAAACTTCTTAAATTTTCTATAACCAGGAATTAATCTTTCCATTTATTATATGTATAAAATTTATTTTCGTCTGTTTTTGTGCATGTCATATGCAAACCAAGTTAATGATAATGCTAATATCCATAAATTATTAGCTAAGAAAATTATGCCTTTCGCTCCCCATTTCAAAGCTGCACTAATTATATTTAAAATCGTTCTGCCGGTTGGACCTAATTGTTTTGCAATATTTGCTAAAGCTTTTCCAAATTTTCCAACAGCTTGTGCTCCTGTTTTTACGGTTGATCTTGCATTCATTACAACAGTTGTGATGATTTCCCCTATTGCTATAGCAACACCACCAAAAGCAACTAAATTTTCTTTAGCCCATTTCTTGAACTTTTCGAATTTATTTAAATCATTAGTTTCCACTTCTTCTTTTATAATTTCTATTGTTTCTGGCTCTACAGTTCTAATATGCAATTCTAATCTATATTATTCGGCCTGCTTTTCTGCTAATTTTCCCAACATTTTATATTTAATCTTTTTTTGCTCTCTTCTTCACTTCACCCCATTTTTCTCCGATGTTTAGATTCAAGCTTTATAAAACTAAGTTTTTGTTCTAGAGTTTGCAATTCTGGAGGAATATATCCATTCATCAGCCTCAGTTCATCAGCTGTTAAGAAAAAATTTTCTTCATTTTGTTCCAATTTTGTTACCAATTCCTCAACATGCTTATCAAGTTTTTCAGCCACAGCATCTCTTGATGATCAACTATTTGATCAGATTTACTATCTGCTAATTCTTCGATTTCAACTGTGGATGTTAGATCGTGTTCTTCTCCTGCTTTTTCTGCAAGATCCTCAAATTCATTGATTAAACTTTCATATTGTTTATTTGTTTAATAAGTTTTTTTATTATTTACTATTTTTATAATTGGTTTCCTTTGAATTCACCACCTATTATTTCATTTTTAGATCCAAACCTAATAGTAAAATTTTTGACTAAGTATTTAGAACTAGGTCCATCTTTCATGTTTATTTTTTAATTTAAGAATTCTTCTAAAAATCTTTTTTAGCTGTTTCTGATCTTTGTTCAGCTCCAACTTGTCGATTGAGATCTCCTTGTCTTACTCATTCAAAGTCGAAATCTCTAGAAGAAACAGATTGATCACCACCTTCTATCACAGAAGTTTCAAAAATATGTGTCTATATCACCGTCGGCGGTATTATCTAGTCTTTTCATTTCAATTTGTTCTTGTTGATTATCTAAATCATTATCCTTGAATTCATCCATTTATTTATTTAATATAATTATTCAACATCAGTACCTCTCTAATATTCTGAACTGCCGTCTGATTCACTATCAGTATCTGGACAATATTCTGAACTGTCATCAAGTTCAAAACTATAATCAGGAATTGGTTCGTTGCTCATTTATTTAATGATAATGCTTTTTTTCACCCAGGAATTGTGTCTGTTGTCATAATCCAACCATTTCACTAGAACTTTATCACCTTGAGTCTTGAGTATTTTCTCAACTTTAAGAACATTGTCTTGTTTGTCAAGAGCTGTTAGTTCTTGCTCATAGAATTTCCCAAGAATAGGTTCGTTGTCTGTAATGTCTTCAATTTCATATGTGTTTGGATCACTGTGGAATATCTTACTAATTTTGAAAATCTCCTCAGTGAAGTTAGCCTAATATCCTTTTTCAAAAATGCTTTTGTATTTGCTTACTCTAACTTGGTCTCCAATTCTAAACTTTGGTAGTGGCTATTCCCCAGTCCACGATCCGCATAATGTATTCCACACTTGACCTTGGTTAGATTTGCTTACGTCAGCAGGTTTCATTAATACAGCGCTGCGTTTTGTGTGATTGTAATTATCAACGAGTTTGTCCAAGTTCTTGTTCTTAGGTAAATGCGTCCATTTATTTAACATATGTAAAGTTCTAATAATACAGATTTAATTTCAATATCTTTACCGATGTTTGTTGTAATGTCAAAATGTAATTTATTCCAAAACCCATTGTAAATTGACACCTCGTTTTCAATGTCTTTGTAATGTGACACCGATCTGTTCAAAGTTTGTGTTGTTGTAATTGGCAGACTTAGAAAAGCAGAGCTTCTCTGTCCATCTGTGTCAAAATTCATTGACTTGTTCACAGCATCACAATGTATTTTAACATCTCTTAGACCTAGGTTTATGTCACATTCATTTTCTAATTCAACCTGTGTGTTTTTTGGTATGGGTTTGTTTTTTGTAAAGCCCAACAATAGTCCAAATTTCATAAGGTTTAGATTATCTTGTTGGCAAAAAATTTTAGTTTTATTTCAATATGGAGTTTTTCTAGTTTAATGTTGTGTTTGGATAGTTCTTTAGCCAAGTCTTCAAACATTAAATATCCCACCGGTATTCGATGTTTACCTACGAGTTTGGAATTTTCAATTTTATGAATGAAGTTATTATAATTACGAATAATATTCTTGTAGTTCCAGAAAATGGTAGCTGACTTGAGAAATAGCCTAGAATCAGATGTTGTTTCTATTAGTTTGTCAATGTGTAATTCTTAGTGGTTGTTATGTATAAAGACAGTAAGTTTGTTCATTTATTTAATGGCATTAAATAAATGGATTGAGAAAAATATTACAAAGCTGTTTATGGTAAAAACTATGAAAAAGCAAAGTACATCACAGGCAGTCAAGGACAAAAACTGTGTGATGACTTTGCTAAAAAATATCCAAATGCAGACCTAGATAAACT
Organism: Phenganax marumi; assembly: GCA_025400095.1. Lineage (NCBI taxonomy): Eukaryota > Metazoa > Cnidaria > Anthozoa > Malacalcyonacea > Clavulariidae > Phenganax > Phenganax marumi. Next base: position 8,440 of record JAODVM010038004.1, read on the forward strand.
TGAATTTAATGTTTCAGTGGATCCAGATCTCAAGTTGTTCAGCACCAGTATTGACTATGACGTCACTGACTCGTATGGAACAGACATTACATAAAAAACTTTGAAAGATAAATACTCATGGGTTTTGTACTGGAGTCCTAGAATTTGGAACACCCACGGGACAATCACTGGGTTAAAACTTGCCGACAATTCAAAAATCGATTTTGAAACATTTGACATTTATGTTAATGACACATACCATTTCAAATGTAAATTGAAACCGCTAGATATAAAATGGGGAAACCCCAACAATGACATAACAAACTCAAAGTTTAATTGTTTGGAATATTTTTATTTCACAAGTCTAGTCGCTGCTTATGTTTTGTCTTACAAGTCGGGGGAGTCCATGGAACACATTAATAAACCTAACTGTAACATGTTATGTTAATTATTTTAGGTTACACTTTATTTAGTATTCAGAATAATTAGCCTGACTATATAGGTTCATCGTCATAATTGTACAGACAGTTTTTGATCTAGATTCAATAAAGTTAAAACATAAAACCTTACACTAACTGACCTAAGATTATATCAAGTATTGCTAAGTATTATTTCTATTATCATATGAAGAGGTTTTTGAGATATCCAAATAAATTAAGTGCTTATGTCAATGATGATGATATCAAGACTATACAACAAAATATTCCTACTAAGAAAATATGGGTAGACAAACTCAAACATACTAGAGAAGCACTTAGTATGTTCTTACAGAATCATGACAGATAAAAAATCAGAAACTATCATTATGTATTCCAAAACACAACAAAAGCATGGGTATCCTGGGAATAGGCTACCAAGAAATCGACAAGATTGTGCCCAAGTCAGAAACAGATGACTGGAAATCATTTATAAAACTTACTAGCGATGGACTAACAACAAATGGTGAAAAGTTATTGCAACAAGCCATTGAAAGCTATGTGTACTGTGTATTAGGATCTCAGGCATAAACCAGATGGTCTATCATTAACAAAGGCGCTAAAATTTCGCAAACACAAGACATCGTCCACAATCTCGTACAAAACACTATTGTTCAAGCCAAACAAACATGATGATATCAAACATGAGACAAGCCATTCAAGACACGAATGTTGTTTTGAATACGGTAATTAGTCCTGGTATTATTTTGATTCCTTCAAATATGATTATCTTAGATCATCCGATAGAAGGATTTAATAATACACTATCAATGGCAACGACTGATATGAACTTTGGTAAAAATTATAATGTCAACTGACTCAAACTAAGTAATCCTAAACCAAATACTAAACCTAATCTAAGTAATCCTAAATCTAAACTAAGTGATCCTAAACCAAATCATGATTTAATTAGTCCTAAACAAAGTAAACCAAAATAATAGTCTTATGTTTCAACTAGCCGGCGCAATGTTAATCTTTGGAATAGTTATAGCAAAATTTATACTATAAATAAATGGCGTTAAATGATGGCTATGATAATAATTTATCAAAAATTAAAACAAATATTGCTAATAATTTCGAAAATATTCAAAATAATAAATCTGAAATTAATACTGTTAAATCTTAAATTGGTTCAGTTAAATCTGATATTCAAACACATATGTCTGAAATTGGTTCAGTTAAATCTGATATTCAAACACATAAGTCTGAAATCGGCTCAGTTAAATCTGAGATTGAAACTCATAACTCTGAAATAGGTTCAGTTAAATCTGATATTCAAACTAATAAGTCTGAAATCGGTTCAGTTAAATCTGATATTCAAACTCATAAGTCTGAAATCGGCTCAGTTAAATCTGATATTCAAAATCATAAGTCTGAAATTGGTTCAGTTAAATCTGAAATTCAAACAAATAAGTCTGACATCAACACTGTTATTTGGGATATCCAAACAAACAAGGGTGGTATAAATATTAATAACAATAATATTGGGAATAACAATTCTGAAATTTAAGCAAATAAGTCTGACATCAGCACAGCTAAATCAGAAATTCAAACAAATAAGTCTGACGTCAGCACAGCTAAATCAGAAATTGAAACAAATAGGTCTGACATCAGCACAGCTAATTCTAATATTCAAAGTATTTTAACCAAAAAAATGTTAATATATAATTTTTTATATGCTGGTTTACATTTATCTGGATATATTAGTCCATCACAAGTGCCTCCAAATAGTGGATTTCCATCTAAAAGTTTTGTAGTTTATTTACTAAACTTTAGTGACACAACAAAAATATTGTTACTATATCAGGCTTTTGATAATGTGATTACAAGTCTTGTTTTGAAGTATTCAATTTGTACAAGAACAAAAAATTGGAAGAGATATAAATTTTGACATAAAAGAACAAAATATGCAAAGTATAAATTTGGAGTGACAAATGCTAACGATGTACTTATGTTTTATATTAGATTTAAAAAGACATCTAACAAAAACTATGGTAATGAATCTTGCTTAAGTTTTTTAGTTGAAACTTAAACATTAAATAAATGACAGACGTTCCTACAGAAACTACTAAACCGCAAGCAACAGACGAAACTGAACCTCAAGTTCAGACCATCGCTACGCAACACAATGTTAAAGATCCAAAAAGAGTTGAAGCTGGTAAAAGACTCGCAGAAATGTCAAAACAAGCCAAAGAGGCAAAAAAGAAAAGATTAGAAAAACTTGAAAAACAAGTGGATAGATGGGGATATACGCCAGCAGTAGCAGCCGTTTCTTTACTTGGAATTGTGGGACTATTTTTCTACATGAACTACAAACCAATACAACAATAAAGACAAACAAACTTTGACAAACCTATTGTGCCAAAAGTTAATGTTAATGATATAAAATTAGACACATTTGACTGAACAGTAAAAATTATATACATATAATAATAAATGGGTGACACAACTCAGAAAAAAGAATATATTAATCAAATTTATAATTCTGCTGTACTGACACTATCAGCTGTTGGTGTTTCTATGTTGAGTAGGAAACCGTTTGGGGAACCTCTAGGCACACCACGAAACATCAATGGAACATTGAAACTTGCTGCAGCTGTGATGGTTGGATCTGTGTTTGTGAGATACCTCGAAGACAAAAAAATTATTCCAGAAAAGATAGACAACAAATAAATGACAGCTACTGCAGCAGATGGAATATTTAATGCATTTGCTTTTGCGGGTGTGGGATTTTTATTCAGTAAACTCGATCATTCTGGATACGAAGCAGAAATGAAAAGACATAATTTAACTTTGGAAAAATTAGCTTCTGAAAAGGAAAAATGGTTTGAAAAATAAACTGCTAGGAAAGATAAAATTACTAAATACAGACAGGAGTTATCTGATGCTAATGCAGACATAAACACAACGAATGATGCTTTGACTCAAATTAAAAACTTAAAATTACAATGGGAACGAGAACCTGTATTGGATGATTATTACAAACCTTCAAGTGAGATGTAAGAATACCAACATATTGCTTCTGGTGCTATACGTCTAGCTGGAGGTTGGCTGTTTGGTAAACTCGTTTAAAGTAGAAAAGTTGTGTTTTATATAATAAATGGTAAGCTTAAGACAACTAAGACAACAAGCTAAAGACCTGGGTATTAAAAACACAGATAAAATTAATATAGAACAAGTATGTAAGGCATTGAACATTTGAAAAACCTCCGCCAAATGAGAAATTTGAAAAACATTGTAGACAAGCTTTGAAAACACCCAAGACTGTTGTAGTTACTAGTAAAATCACTGGAGACTCGCAAACATTTCCAAGCATTTACAAAGCTATTCAGTATTTAGGTGTCAATCCTGGAAGTATATCACAATATGCAAAAAATGGCAAGCCTATTAAATATTGGATTCTGAAAATCCAAGAACAACCAATACCTACAGATGAACCTGAACTTAAAATTGGTGCTGAATATGATGAAAATGGAAAACATATTCCAGACATATTATGAACGAGATAGACCCGGACTTAGATGGTAAAAATATTTATTTTGTACAGCAAATTTATATAATTTTTATTTTTATTTTTTTATATTTTGTAATGTCCTAGTGATAGTGTATTTATTACATTTGGGAGTATGTCTCTTTTGTCGTCATCTGAACTTAGAGCTATTTTATTTATTTCTTCCGTAAGCAGCTCATGTTTATGAGATCGTATAATTCGCATTTTCCTACATTCTCCTTTTCCAGTGAATAGACAGTTTTTATAGTCTTCATGTCTTATATTTTTCTTAATTACATTTTTCTTCACACCTTTTGCTTTTTTATTTGATCCACTTTTGTTGTCAATGTAGATGTAGCATTTTTATCTAAGTCCTACAAATTCCACAATTTGCTTTCCTCCCGGTTCATCTTTCATTACTCCAGGCTTTTTTTTTATTTAGTCCTTTTGTAATATGAGGGTTTGGGTGTTCAAATTTGCTCATATCCAACCATCTCTCAAGGTCTGGTTATATATCTTCATAAAAGTCATCAGTTGTAATTTGATACCCTAGCGATTCAGTGTCTGCGAATAACAGCTTTGCCTTGTCTTTCAATTTAGGTTTAATATAATCATAGTGAAAGTCGTACATTAGACTTTGAGATATATCCAATATAGACATTCCAACATAAATCGGTTTGTTTAATACCAGTTTTGTTTTATACATATGAACTGCTATTAGATTTTCGTTGAAGATTGCAGTTGATTTGTAATTAGGTTTCAACTCTGTTCTTAATGTTCTCCATTGTTTTACCAAATACTGAGTTATTCATAAGTTTGAAAAAGTCTTTCTCAAATTTGTTTTTTGCTTCAGTTCACAAATCTGTATTGAATTGTATATAAGGTTTTAACCACTCAGATTCCTCAAATTTAATACCTCAATATATTTTTGTTCATACCAAACCCTTGTCTATGTATTTCTTAAGACTTTCATGATGCACTACATATTTTTTCTTAGTTGATAGCGTTGGAATTAGTTTTTCAATTTCAGTGTTTGGGTCTGTTTTAACTTTCTCAGGAGCAAGCGGATAATCATTGTGTAAGTTGTGTAATTGTTTTGGATATTCAAGATCTACTTCTAATATACAAGGTATTTTTTTTCCAACTTAAAATTTCCTTAGAATTCATCCATTTAAAATTATGTGTTGACGATTTATTCATCATCGCCCATCCATATAAATTATTCGCATCTACATATGGAATAAATTTACTTGGTTTCTCATGGTTATAATTGTCTAGGTATTTATTATTTGCAACTTCATATCTTTTTGTAATCATGGATACCTTGCCGCGTATTCCTTTTTCAATCATTGGGTGCATGTCTTGGTCATGTAGTAATTTGAGTTTTATTTTTGTAAGTTTCAAAGCAGCATTCCAAGTAAGTCCTGGCAATGTATAGTACCACGCAGGGTCTAAGTTGTGTTTTTCATACAAACTTTTCTGAATGATTCAAAAACATCGCATAATAACAATACATCCGTTTTTAAATATAAATCGTTATAATCTTTCATCGATTTCATCTCGAATGTTTTCCACACATTTTTAGTGTGTTTATAATCTTCATCGGATATATGTTCTTTGTTTAGTGTTGAGTAGAATTTTGACTTGGCCGGTAAACGTGATTCCTTAAATTTATCTATAGAACTCATATAGTCATATCGGTGAACACCTTTTCTAGATAGTATGTCAACATGGTCTGGATAATATCATCTTAAGCTGTGAAGGTTTGATTTGTCTAAATTATTCACCAAACTACCTAAGCTTTGACTAAGAAACTTAAACAAATCAATAAATCTTAGTTGTTGCTTAACTTGTATTAATTTTCCTGTGTCTTTATCCTTAAAAATATCTACTAATACATTTTTTGTAAAGCATATATTTTTCTCCAGTTTTTGGAATGCAATTTATATTACCTTCGGAAATTCCAAGATTTTTAATAAACAAGTGGCTATCATAACCTTCAAGATTGTGAAACACAACTGTAATGAACTTGTGTTTCCTCATTAGCAAGTTACAATCATTACACGCTTGCGCCTCCATATTTTCCTGTATAGTGACAATGGTCTCTAACTTTTGAAACGTCGCCATTAAATTCTATATCACAACCATAGCAATGTGTTGCTTTTTCAAAGGTGTCTTTATCATCTTGAGTTAGTCACATTTTTTTTTAAACTTAAACCTGCTATAAATGTTTTTCGTTTCAAATTCTAATTTACTTACAAATATTTTTGCAATATCTTCATCTTCATCTGTTTTGGTGTAGTGTTCTAATTTTGGCTTATAAATTGTATCGTCAAAACATTTCACATAATAACAAAACCCGCTTGGCTCATGTTTTTGGTTTTGTATTGCTGATTCTCCAAGTTTGTTATTCACAGGTTTTGTGAAACACTCAAAGTCTGCATAAACTATAAATGGCACTTGAGTTGTATGCTGGAAATTTTTAAACTTTACAAGTGAACAAATATCTGGAGTAATTGTTTTCACGACGTCGTGTAAATCGCAGTATTCTTTATGTTTATCTAGCAGGTCTTGTCTACCAAAAGCGTTTAAGCAATGGTGACATATAAATTTCTTATGTTCCCCTTTTGTAATTTGACTCCTCACAAGCCTGCTCATGTTTTTAATCACACAGTAATGCCTGTCTTCCAATAGTCATAGTTTTACGTTTGCATCTTTAAATGAAATCCTTAGAGGATATATTGAATTTCTGTCGTGTCCAAACACATTAATGTATATACCAGTATTTCATTTCTCAAATTTATCAATTTCAGTTATTGGTGTTGGAAACTTGATACCTTCAAAGTTTAATGTATGCGACTTGTCTCTCAGGAATTTTGTAATTCTAGCCGGATCTTTCTTACTTGTAAACATTGCTATCAAAACAGCCCATTTGAAACACTCTTGATCATCATTTTGTGGATTAATAATTGCTTTTTTATCTGCTATCCATTTTGGGGTATCAACATATGAAGACCCTTTGATTGGATTGGTTTTGGTTGCTCTTATCTCAAGACTAATTATAAAGTCTAGCTGCCATCCAGATCCTTTCTTTTTTTTTGAGAAAATGATGCTATAATTTTTTGAATAATCTTTTTATAAGTTAATTCAAAATTAGTTCCTGGTAAGATAATTTCTTGATTGCTATGAAAATGTCCGTCGTCTATTGTCTTGTCCTCTGTAGCAGGGTCGTTCTTAATGATCTTGCAATTCAAAGTAAGTTGAATCTTGCGGTTCATAAGTTTCTCAGTAATTAGTTTTAATACCCTCAGTTTTACTTCTTGAAAGAAATCAATATGTATACTTTTCTTTGCATCCGCAATGTATATTTTCACATTTTTCTTCATCACTGTTTTCTTATGTCTAAATCTAATTGGTTTAATATTTGGTTTGGTTAATGTTGGTCATATAACTTCTTAATATCACCAGTTTTTATAAGTCTCTTCAAGTCAAATACTTCTCTTTTTTGAATAGCCTTGATATCTTTTTGATCTTGAATTGCTTTTTTCTTAATTTTTTCCCAAAGTTCAGTTTTATTTTTGTCACCTCCGCAAAATTTCTTCTCATCTAGCCTTGCCTTCTTATCAAGTATTTTTTGAAACATAACTTTCTCATTTAGTAGTTGTTTTGCCTTGTCTAAATATTTGTATAAACTTGTTTTTGTTTTTCCAGGTTTTGACTTCAGATTTAATTTTTTTATATCATCGTTTCCAGATAATTTTTTTTGCTATTAGCATGCTAATGTTAGTTTTATTCATCTCACTTTTATTTAATGTATTATTAGTTTTCTGCACGATGTTTGTGTTGTCTCTTCTTTATTTAATATATTATAAGTTTTTTGCCTTGTGTTTTTGTTGAGTCCTGTAGTCATTGTCTCTCCTTTATTTATTAAATTATAAGTTTTCTGCCAGGTCATTCTCTTTTTATATAAAAAATCAATATAAATTGAATTCGCTTTGTCGGTCATTTCATTAAGGTTAAAATCAATATAAATTGATTTATGTTGTTCGGTGGTCATTGTCTCTGTAACTAGACGTGAAGGACGTTTGTTTAAAACTTAGACATGACATCAAAATGGAATATGCTAGAACCTAGGCATGCTTAGGCTTGGTTGGTGGCATGGCCAGACATGACTGATGATGTCATCAGAATGGAATGCACTAGAACCACTCAAATACTTTCTACTGATGTCTTAATTGGAATACGAACTAAGAAACTGAACTACATTGGCATTCTGGGAGTGGTGACATCTGATTGGTCTGAGGAAAAATGGGCTGTGATCATAGAAAGACACATCGCAATGCTTTTTGGCAATTACACTGTCTGTGCAGTAAGGTCACAACCATTCCAACGAAAGGCAAATCTTCGATGGCAGCGCTATCTCAAGAAGGACGAGAAAAAAGAAGAAAACTTGATACTTGGGATGTCTCTGAGATTGAAGAATCTGCCGCCGCTACAGTAAGTGGCCTTGTCACCCAATTATCTCTGATTAAAAACAGCAAAAAATGCTTCTGTGCACTATTTTTATGGCATAATCAGCAATGGAAAGACATGGCACAAATTATATCTTTCAATCCTACCTTGCACAATACGCTGGACGAAGCTTTTAAAAACCACTGGAACGTTTCTTTTGTGAATTGCCAAATTAAACCAAACGCTATGACAAACAATTGGAGATTGTCGCTACAACTTGATGCAGAGTGGAAAAATCACCTCAAGAATACACAGTGTCATACGAGGAGCAAGCTGCATCAAAGCAAATTAGTATTGGTAAACTGTTGGACTTAGCTGCCCTTAACCAACAAGTTGACATTACCATCAAGGTGTTGAAAGTTGATCCTTCCACAACTGTTACCAAGAACAACGGGTCTAATGTTAGGAAGCAGGACTGTACTATAAGTGGTTCAACAGGATCTTGCTGTCTTGTTCTATGGGAAACTGACGTTGATACCCTGGTACAAGGGGAAAGTTACCAAATCAAAAAGGCTACTGTACGCATATACAAAAACAAGAAATATCTCTCGGTTGGTACAAATTGTACCTTTTCCAAAGTGGACGACATTGGAGTTGTTCAAGAAGCTTTTGACTACGAGGATAACGAATGCTATGAAGTGGAAGAAGAAATTGACACTGTTCTTTCATCAGAATAGTACTATAGTTGCAAGTCTTTCAGATCGAAGTTGCAGCAAAGTGATGCCTTCGCAGTGTGTGTAAAATGCAATAGTCTCACCAAAGTTGCTAGGCATAAAATGATTTCGACAGCAAGAGTAGTCATTGGTGATGTACATGGAAATGATCATATTGTTTCTGTATTTGATCCAATTTTGACAGAAATAACCGAAGGCATCAAAGCACACACATTACAAGAAAAATTGTTGTCCTGCCCAAGAATGAGGTTTAAAATTGACAGGGGAAGAGTCGTACGTAGTAACTGTTACCAAGACATCAACTTGTTAGTAAAAACACTAACTCTTCAGCCCACTGCCACTGCTACAATATGTGACTTCATTTCATATTAGTTCAACTTTCACATTATTTTGGTGACTACATCAACAATCATATCAATCGAATTCTTCGCTTTAAGTGCTAATTGAAATTTATTTGCTCAATTATTTCCTCTGTGCAATGTAGCTTTGAAACTGCAAACTAAGGCTATACTTATATTTTTACTATGTGATATATTCGTACAAATATCATATGAACTGACTTATTGTATTTGATATTTTGTCGAACTATGTCTTTGAAATCAGAATCTTGCCATGTCTTCCGTGATTATCACAGCAACAGAAACAGTACAGCTCGCGGCAATAATGTGGCAATGTATACGTACGTGGCACTAGAAACAGCAAAGCAACGCCCAGTAAACGTTCCAAGAATATTAAGAAAGAATTGCATTGCATTGCACTGAGGAGAATTCTCAGACAAAATCACATGAATGGCAATTTGGCAAACAAAGTTTAAAATTTGCTTGGAAATCAACATCGTTTGTTTAATTTCAGTACTACAAAGTTAATTAGTTATAAAATTCTATTTGGGCAGGATATATTTTTGCATTCTGCTGAATTTTCAGCAGATCTACGTTTTGCCTTGTTAGTCCACCTGAAAATTGCTAAGCGATGAGTAATTGCTCTGTGTTCTGGCTATGACTCAAGTAGACTGGTTGTGCAATTCTGAAAAGCTGTGATTACTTGAAAGATCTGTAGTTTTAAGTACGGTTGTTGACATGTGGACACTGCAAATTTTCCATCAAAGAAGCTTCTCGCGTCGT
>JAODVM010038115.1:0-18680 GCA_025400095.1 Phenganax marumi
AGGTCAATGAGTTGGTGGGATGTTGTCTTTTGTCAAACTTGTTTGCCGATAAACATCTTCCCCAAATACCTTAAAATACTTATAGAGCATACGTTGGACAGGCTTGAAGTTTTAGGACCTAAAAGTGAAAGAGTTTTGCGCCGAAATGCTTTCACGTAATGCAAATTATTAGTAAGTTCATGACATTGGTCCTTTCTATGACGTCACATGACGGCCAAACTTGGGAGGCAAATCTGCGCACTTCTAAAATTCGTACAATACTCATCTCTATATCAAAATGTTTGCAAAAGATTAAATATTTTATTAAGCCTATAAAGAGGGAATCGAAAATTTTGTTTCATAAGCACTTTAATAGACAGACAGTAATAACAGGATATAAACTACACTGTGACCCAGTCGCCCACGGCCAAAGCTCTAAATGTCAAATCAAGACGTGGTTTTGTTAGTTGGTTAAACCTCACATTTTGAGACCTATGATACCTCTACAAAGGCAATAAGAAAGCAACTGGGAGAACACACAGTTCAATATCAAGAACATATTCCAGGTGGTAGAGGATTTTATGTAAAATGTTTTGATGATAGTATTTATAAACCGAAACCGATAACGATAACAAATGAGCCTAATATTGCACAAAAATTTGTAGATATGATCAAACAAATAACAAAAGAAGTTTATTATAAATTCAAATTAAAAAAGAAAATGATTCTCGCTCAAGATGATACCTTAAATTTTTAGAAATCAACACATTGTTATGTGCGCCATAAATTACTCGAAAACAACAAAGTTTGAGATCATTGTCATTATACTGGAAAATGTCGAGGAATAGCTCATAATCAATGTAATCTTCTTATGAAGAAACCAAAATTTTTTCCCATAGTTTGTCATAATTTAAAGAGGTACAATGCTCATTTGCTTATTAAAAACTTACCGTGTTTCTGAAGCAGATATCAATTGTATACCTAAAATTGAAGAAAAATATATAAGTTTTACGAACGAGATAGTAGTGGAATTGTTTCAAAACAAAGAAGGGGAATTTATTAAAGTCAAATGACAACTAAGATTTATAGATTCTTTTAAGTTTGTAAGACAATAGTAGGTCTAAAAGGGAGTTTCTGTGCCAATCAGGTGGTTTTAACACCCACCCACCCCAAAAATGCGATCCAAAATGGTGCTAAAGTATAAATTACTATTACAAAAATTCCCAAAACTTTCCAAACTAGGGGAGGTGGGTAGGTCAAACATGTCCAAAAAAGCCCGATGTAAAAAAGGGGCAGGGCTTATTATGCAAATGAGTTACCAAATTCCAGGAAAAAACCCCAAATTCCAGGGAAAATAAAGAACCACCACCTGTCAATCATTTACGAAAATGACCTGTGACGTCATCAAACTCGCGAATAATTGCCAAGGTAGGTGGTGCTAATTAGAGGTATTTGTTGAAAATTAATCAAACTCATTTGCATAATAGAAATGGGGGAATCACCTGGAATCAGGTGATTTTGACAATGTATATATAGTACAGATGAATTCACAGCAAAATAAAACTAACAAAACAAAACGGGTTGAAACTGGTTGTAAAACTAATTTAAATAATGAAAATGTGAGATCTTCGAAAATTGATTTTACAGAAAATAAAAACACACAAAATAAAGGAATGAGTAATCCATCTAAAAGAAAATTTGAAGTGAATCTTGAAAAAGCATTAAAAAGGCAAAACGAAAAATTTCTAAAGGTGAGAAAACTTTAACCGTTTGAGCTTTTGGACCCCCATCCAAAAAGGAATATTTTGAAAAACCAACATCTTTAGGAGATGGATTAAACTTGGTGGACGGCAAATTCAAGTTGTTCCTCATACCATTAGAGCAGATCCTATAAGCCAAGTTGGTCATAATACTTCGGCTAGAAATACATTAAGCAGCTTTAGACATGGTCCACGAAATGCTGAGTCAGCAAAAAATAAACCTATTGGAGGTTATGAAACAATATTAGGTCCAAGCAGTATATTAGACACTCCTTTAAAAGATATTGGTGTTGAGCCTTTAAAACCTAATCCCTATATAAAACCAAAACAGAAACCAGTTCCAAAACCTAGAAGTTTTATAAGAAAAAACTTAAATGAATGGTTTGACTGGTTAATCAAATATGTTCCTGAGAAAATAAAAACAATAGCGTCAGAGAAATACAATCAAATTTTAAATTTATACAACAACTTCTCAGAAATAGTACACACTGGTTCAGCTTTAAAAGGGAGACTCTCTTCCTAAAAAACTGAAGGACAGAACAATTATGATCCCCAAACGTGGCTTAGATTTTGTATTAAAGATAATGTGGTTAATTTTTTTCATCAATTGAGAAACAATAAAATAGAACTTATATTAGAATGCTATATGATAAAACGAGATCCAACCACCAATGAAATAAAGGAGCGAGATTTAGTCTAGTTTAGTTCTGGAGGTCGAACAATTATAGAAGAATCAAATATTGAAGAGGTGTACCAGGAAATGGCGGATAAGATTTTAACTTCATTTGCAGAAAAACAAAAACAAGGCTCAAGCTGGAAAATTGAAGGAATTCATCAATTAAATATTCATATCAGCAAATATAAAGATATTAGAGCAGGTTCTTATATTCCTACTCCGAAATGGCTAGCGGATAAGAAAGCCATGATTAATCCACAAAATTTAGATCAAGAATGTCTTAAGTCGGCTGTTTGTATTGCATTATTTGGTAATGGAGATAAAACTCACCCTCAAAGAATTACTGAATTTCTCAAAGAAAAATCAGAAACATTGAATTGGGACTACATCAAATTTTCAACCTCAATAACAGATATTAGAAAATTTGAAACAAAAAAATAATCTTAAAATTAATCTATTTGGCTACACAAAGGAGGATAAAATATTTACATTAAAAATTGATCCTGATGATCCTGATACTAGACTATTATTATTAGAAGTCTCATTTTGTTTTTATCCAAAATATGGGTCGATTGATTAAAAGTAGTGTTACAAAAAAGAAGGTGAAAAAATACACTTGCGATTATTGTATACAATATTTTGGAAAAGAAGATTTACTTACGATTCGCAAACAATATTATAAATAATGCTGTTAGAACAATATTACCAAAAAAGGTGAGACCATTAAATTCAAAAACTTTGAACATATCATAAAAGTGCCATTTGTTATTTATGCTGATTTTGAGTGTATGACAAAACCCATAAAAAGAATTTGGGAGAAAGTATGACACAATATCAAAAATATGAATCTAGTGGATTTTGTTACAGTATAAAATCTTCACTTACAAAATCTAAACTTGTTCGTTGCACAAAAAAATCAGAAGATGAAGATATAACCAAAAAATTTATAGATTTTTTAGAAGCTGAAATTAAAAGAATATATCAATTATTTAAATTTCCAATGAAAATGATATTTTCTCAAAAAGATCAACATAATTTTGAAAATTCCAGCCAATGTTATGTTTGTCAAAATCCATTCTCACAAAATAATCTCAAAGTTTGATATCATTGTCATTATACTGGAGAATATAAAGGGGCAGGACATCAAAATATAATTTTTTAATAAAAAAACCAAAGTTTATTCCTGTTGTATTTCATAATTTAGAAGGATATGATGCTCATTTGTTTATGAATAATCTTGGCATAACAGGAAATGTTAATTGTATTCACAAAACAGAAGAAAAATATATGTTTTACAATGAAAGTCATAGTAAATGAATTTACTAAAATAACCAACGGGAGTATGAACAAAGCGAATAAAAATGGGAAATTAATTAAAGTGAAAAAAGAATTAAGATTTATAGACTCCTTTAAATTTATGGCTCAAAGTTTAAGTAGTTTAGTGAATAATCTTGAAAAATCTGAATTATTGAATCTTAAGAAATATTTTCCCAATGAAAATCAGTTTGAACTTCTTTCTAGAAAAGAAGTTTGTCCTTATGATTATATGGATTTTTTATAATGTTTAGATGAAGAACAACTTCCTCCAAAACAAGAATTCTATTCCAAACTCTATGATTAAGACAAATCACAGACAAATCACGGTCACAATCATCAATCACAATCACAATCACAATCATCACAATCACAGTCATCATCACAATCACAATCATCATCAATTACAATCAAAATCATCAGACAAATCACATCTCAGACAAAGACTACGTGCATGTGCAAAATATATGGAGTACTTTTAATATGAAAACGATGCAAGATTATCACAATCTATACCTAAAAACAGATGTATTGTTATTAGCTGATATTTTTTAATCCTTTAGGATCTTATGTATGAGGGTTTATAACTTAGATCCTGCATGGTATTATACTTCACCCGGGTTAGCTTGGGATGTGGCTTTAAAGAAAAGCCAAGTAGAACTAGAATTATTAACAGAACAAGATATGTATTTAGTGATTGAAAAAGGAATTTGAGGAGGAGTTTTCATGGTAACAAAAAGATATGCTCAAGCCATTAAAGCTCCATTAAAGACTATGTCTTCCATGAATTGGGTTCAGTATTCAGTTCATTTTCTTAAATCCCATAACCTCCGTAACTCGTTGTCCAGAGTGTTCGTTCATTCTGTCATAATTGGTTCAGCATCAACGTGGAGTACATCAGTGGCATTGATACTGATTGTACAGCTGGATCTTCCTTGATTCTCCTGAATTACTGGGCCAGACAATACCCATCCAAGTCTGGTACGAACTGCTACAGGACCTGGTTTTGGACCACGCTTCGTTGTTCCCATTACAAATTTCCAGTAGTAATATGCACCTATTAATATATCCACTTCCACATTATTGGATCTGGTCGGGTCATCTGCAAGTTTCAAGTCCCGGAGATGTGGGTATTCTTCAAGAGCAACTTCGATTGACTGCTGGCTGATTGGACTACATATTGTGGGTACACTGTAGGTATCCATCATGTTCTCATTTCCTTCCGTATCTGTTATAGCACACTTGACTCTATCACATGCCAGAACTCTAGGGGTTTTGTTTCCAAAAGTCTTGACAAGTAGATTCTCTGTTGTCGTTTCTTGGTCAGCTTTTGCCAGATAACTAGTAGCACATAACTTTATGTATAGTTAGTATCAACTATATGTAGTAAAAAGTTGAGTAAAACGCTATTAAACTATAGCTTTCATTGATCAAGAGCTAAAAATGCCCTCGGAAATGTCCTTTCATCAAGGCTAAGTAGCATAAAGTGCCATGCAAATGCGAAGGGTCGATGCCAAGTGAATTTTGGGAATTTTACAACGGGTGACTTCGTTCCCAGACAATCTGTACTCTGAAAACCCTCGTTCAAAAATTTCTGAAAAGACTACCGCATCCAGCTCAGTAATATCTAAAAAAACCCTAAAACTGCTTTGCTCAGCATCATTACAAATGCTCTCCATCTTCATTTACGGAAACTTTTTGCATTCAGCAATAGTCTCATAACAATCACATTGTTCGTTCATCAAAACACTCTGGCTACTATTACTATTGCAGTAACATCAAAATGCAAATCTTGCGCATGTTTTGCGGACAAATTTACAGCACCAGTGTGCTGGATTTTCAAAACCATGACATAACTAATAACTTTCTTGTAATCTTTACAACATGATGTGTTAGGACGCGAAATAACTGGCGTTGTTTCAGATTTCAAAAGCACGAACAAATCACGGATGCTTGTGGCGGAAGACTGGTACCTACAATTATCCACAAAATAGTAGAGACAACCCCCCTGCCCCCATTCACAATGTTGTGTGAAACGTAAAATTGTTAGAATGGTGATGATGTTAGGCGTAGGTCAAACGTCGCTCTTCTCATATGTCGAACCTAATGCAAATGACCTAAAGTCTTTATCTGAGCTCTTTGCATTAGGCTTGGCGCATGAAAAGAGCGACGTTTGACCTAGGCCTTATGTTTTCAAGTTTGTCCACACGTGTGGAAAGCTTTTAAGATTTCATTACTTGTTTCTCAGTTCAGGTTACTAGTCACAACATTGTGAATTTGGGAGGAGGGGAGTTTCAAAGAATGTCTCAATGTATTTTGTGGACAATTGTAGTTCTTCTTACGCATGCTAAGGCTTATGGACTAGCGTGGATTTAGATTCGATCGATGTCATATTCAGATTCCGCACAAGGTTTCAAAGTGTAATTTTATACAAGAATATTGCTATCTTCATAAAAACTTGCGCCATGATTGACTGATCGTGCAGTACTGGAACAATGATTAAAATAAGAATATTTCAATGTTTTGCGACAGAATACAGATCAGTAGCAGAAGGGCCACTCAGCGGTGCAACATGTGTACGTTTTTTATGCAAAAATATGCAGTTTACTGGCCAGAAAGCGAAAGATCTATAAGTAATGTCGGGACGCATGGACCGAGTAGTGAACCAGTACAGCGTTTTTATTGGTCAGAAAAAGTCATTGACTGACAAGGAAAATGGCGGACAACATGTGTAATGCGATATGCGCGGGGACAAAAACTTCAAAGGTCCCGACGCAAGTGACCTTTCTGTTACTGATCTTTAGTCTGTAGTTTTGCAGGGGGGAAATTTACATTTGTTTCCTTGTTTGTACGGTGGTCAAAAATTTAAATTTCGCGCAATGAAACGTTTTCAATGCTGCCATTATTGTTCAGATTTAGTAAAACTCAGAAGTGAGTTACTTTGCTTACGCATTTTTATTCACAATTTGTGTTTTGAGATGCTTTTTATACATCAAGTTGGCCGGCTTTATATCGCCGTGCATTTACTGAAACCGGCTAGGCCTGTATTCAGACTGGTTTACTGCTCTGTTGGGTCAATAGAAGCTCGAATAGCAACATCTTTCTGTCGCAAAACATATTATAAGCTGTTACTCAGGATGAGCCGTCATCTTCTTTGAAGTGCCGAAACAAAGGAACTTGATTTGTTTGATAGTAAGGATTATGATTTATGAATGAATGCGCAATGGAAGTACTGGCGAAGACAAGTGAAAGCATTTGGCACACGCCAATAAAACTTTAAATAAAACTTGTGAAACTAATTTGCTGTTATTATATAAAGCAACTGATAGATTTAGTGCTGGGTGGGTTAATCCATGTCCTGATCGTGTGGATAACTGATTTCAGTAAATTGTGGTTTTTCGTATGAATGTGTTGTGTGAAACAACCCTATTAAGGGGGTCCAACAGGAAAAAAAAAATTTTCTTGTCTTTTGAGAGTATGACTATCAATTCATAATATGTTGTTTCGTGACTTTCCCTGCCTAAAAAAATATATTTACCGAAGACACTGTTGTCAAGGTTACCAAGATATCATGCCCCCCATGGTGAAAAATGGGTAATTTTGTAAGCATGATTGCTGGAGAAGTATTGATGATAATGACTTGGAACAACTTTTATTAGTTTACTATAAAGATTAGCTAGGAAGTGAACTTTGCTTTTTGTCAGAGATTGCATAATACATATTTTGTGGTTGAAATACTAGAAATCTGCCTGTACTTATGAATGAACTGGAATACAACTTGGGAAATATTCATCGTAGAGTAAGGTTTTAGGTTCACCTCCTCTAACTTCACAGTGAAAATTTCATCAAGATATCTTAAACAGTTTTCAAGATATCCTGCATACAATTATAAAAACATAGCGTTTTTGCATATCTGAGAAAAACGCATTTTAAGTTAACAACAGCAATTTAATATCTATAAAGTTGCTACTTAGTTCAAATTCACCCAAATTTCTGGTTCAATAACCCACTGCCTTATAAGTGTTGCCTTCCTCCTTCTTAGTTTTGTCCTCTTTCTTCTTTTTTTGGCCGCGCAACATCTCTCTTCGTTTCGACACATCAGCTTTCATCCTACGATCAGCTTTTGGAACCCGCTGTTCATTGGCCTTTTTGATTCCTTCTTGAAAAAAGTAGCCTGGCTCTAAGCCCAATTCTTTCATTATCTTTGAAGCTGTCCCAGAACCCATGTTGAAGTGAGCCATCAGTCAGTTTACCTTTACCACCGATTCCTTTGTTCTCCTTCTTCAACTTCCTTAGCGCAGTGCCCACACACTTTTACACATGACCGACAAACTCTTTATTCTCAATGTGAAGGTTCTCATAGCAGTTCTGAACTTCTTGGTAGACTTTACTATCACCATCGCCAAAATATTCTCTATATTGCAGTTTCCAGGTTTGTTCACTCCTTTTAAAGATTCTCTTCACTCCTCCACCTCCATAGATGGTGCTGATGTTTTGTAGTTGGCCTTGCATTAATTTTTGTGCCTCTCCGAGTAAATGGCTCTGAACTATTCTTATGAAGCTCAGCTGCAGCATCCTGCATTGACGTTGTGGCCAGAGACTTTGCTGCTTTTGCTATGGCAAAGTTATCGCCACCAGTTTTGTCATCAACACGACTCCTCTTATTATTTTCACCATGCAAAACTACAAGACAAGAATCTTATCTTACGACTCCTCTTGTCAGCTTTCGCAAACTGATTGCTGTGAAATTAGAGTTTCCTTGCCTTAGAACTTGTTCTTGGCATCGTAAACAAAGATACTTTCAAAGAAGTTGACAAATAAACCGGAGTACAGTTGATAAATCAACAAAAATTTGGAATAAATACGTCTCCCATTCCCAACGACAAAGTTTACAAATTTACGTTCCTTGAAACGCCCACAGTTTTTCAAAGAAGTGGCCAGCAACATATCAAAAATGACGACGAGATACGTCATGTTAAATCAACTAAGTTGCTTGAACATGCTACGATCAGCCAGTTCACACGGGGCGATTTTCGATGCGATTTTTCTCCTCTTAGAGTATGTGATCGAGTAGGCTGACTTGCGAGTGCATTAGCAGAATTGTTGGACCAAGTATATCGCCAGTTATCCACTCTTTCACATCGTTCAACACGAGAAAAATCGCATCGAGAATCGCCCGTGTGAACTGGCCCCACTTTTTAACAAAATACAATCGTTGCTATGGGCGTTGCTAGGGCAAAAAAAACATTGTGCTGAGGAATTTGCCATATTTCTCGGATTTAAAGCTATTTTTCTTGCAATAAAAACTATGGAGGTGATGCAGGAAGGTTCAAAGTGTGCAATTTCCACAATTTTGAAAACTCGAAAAATTTAAATTTTTCACAAAAATTTTACTGTTGGACGCCCTTAAAAAGCAAAAAACTTTCGGTAGAAGTTCGTCAAAAGAGATTCTTACCAACACATTTGAGTTTATAACGTTGTGAATAATATAAAACTTTGACAAATTGTGTCTGAGTCAAGATCTAGTCGAATTATAAAGCAAAAGATATGTCATTGTGAAGAGTAACATTTAAAAAACATGCGGTATAGCATAGCATACGTCTGTCTTAATACGAGTGTCTAATCAAGTGCAACATGAGAATCCTTTACTCTTTGGTTCCTATTGTTTTCTGGCGTGCTGAAACATATGCTAATGTCAATTCTCGATAATCCAAGCACCAGGAATGTTTCTCCAGTTAAAAAAAGCCAATGATGTTAGCCAATAATAAAAGAAGCCAAAAATGACTTTTCGACCAGTCAGAGGCAACGTTTGTGGTCTTGACCAATGAGCGCTCTGTTGCCTTTACAGATGCAACTGGCTCAGTTGTTGTTACGTCACTTGTGCTCTTGACCGTTGGGTCTTCTGTTCCATTTACAGATACACCTGGCTCCGTTGTTGTCACGTCACTTGCGCTCTTGACCGTTGGGTCTTCTGTTCTATTTACAGATACACCTGGCTCTGTTGTTGTCACGTCACTTATGCTCTTGACCGTTGGGTCTTCTGTTCCATTTACAGATACACCTGGCTCTGTTGTTGTCACGTCACTTGCGCTCTTGACCGTTGGGTCTTCTGTTCCATTTACAGATGCACCTGGCTCAACTGTTGTCACCTTTGTCTCTGGAGCCCTGGGTTTTGTGTATTCGAATGTAATGATATCGCCATCTTTCGGTATGAGGTCGTCAACTCCGTACGACGAGGAACGGCCATTGATATAAATACCCCAATATTGACTTTTCGACCAATCTGAGGTAACGTTACAAATGCTCGTGATCGCATGACCAAATGAGTACTTCTGGTACTGGGCTGTGTAGCAAGGGTTTTGTAATTTGGCCAAATCTAAAATCGTCTTCGCTGTGGAGCCTTCGGTTACATTTACAAACACAGCTAGTTCGGTTCTTGTCAGGTTTGTCACGTCAATAATTAGACGCACTTGAACCTTGATTATCTGAAAAAGAACAGTTAACTTGTTTAGAAATTTCCCAGAGTGTCCCTTGCAAAAATCCCTTGTTTAGAAAAAAAAAGTTTTATTCACAATTTTGTTTTCGTGTACGAGCTCAATTTTTGCCACAAGTGTGTTCGACGAACAAGATCTTCCTAATTATAACAAGTCGTTACTTGACAAGTTGTCACTGTTATTGCACAGTGAAAACCTGGTTCCGCATCCCGATGTCGGCTGCACTCAGACTTTCTCAGTGACTATTGAAAAAGGAAATTATTTCTAAGAGACCATTCACTGCTAATGACATCGTGTAGAATAGTATGGTTCATCGTGCAATTTGGAAAAAAGACTGCTGGAGTGAGTTCTTCAAAGATGTTCAAAATTGCACAAGTCCGAAAGACGAGTGCAGTTTGAAGTCGTTGAAAAACTCACAAGTGTATGTTTTTCCAAATAGCACGAGAAACCATACTATTATTTGCTAATAGTATACATGAAAAAATTTTAGAATCAACTTGATAGTCTTCGGCATGTCAAGGAACTCAGTAAATAAGTTATTCATTTATTTGTTTGCAGCAATTTTATATTTTAAGTTCTTTGAACGTTTTCATGGCGATATGCAATTTAATACAAAGTTTGTGGAAACATAACTGAATTTACGTGGTGTTTCCACAAACTTTGTATTAAATTTTATATTTTGTTATTGTCCCGCAGAAAATGGCTGAATCTGATTGGTTAGCTTTGTAATCTTGGCCAATCAGAGAGCGTAAACGCTTAAAGAAATTTGCACTGATTTCTTCTTTTGGTACTGCATTACCTAACAATCGTAGTGCTCAAAGCCAGTCAGAAAAAGAAGTTTTTACGAATATTATTATATTGGGAAACTTGATGACGTCGTGGTGCATACAAAAACTTTGTTTTTAGCCTCTTATTTCGCCGGCGTTGGCAACATATGAACACTGGCAACTATCAAGTTCAATTGCAGCACAAAAAATAGTATGTTTCTTTGCGTGTCGTGGACAGTCAGCGTTGTAAGGAACCTTAGAAGACCAGGAATAACGATATAAGGTAACTTTACCTTAGGCGGACGCGTCGTTGATGGTTCTGTAGCTGCAATAAGGAACACATAAGTCATTCAACATGAGTCTAATAAGATTCTTGTAGTTTTGCATGGTGAAAATAATATCAGTATTCGTTTTGAGGATACAATAATAAATATACATGGTGTATCCTCAAAACGAATACTGATATGAGTCTAATAGTTCTAAGCAAAAAAGCTACGCCTTGTAAAGAAACAATTAACCTAGGTTCGACCATAATTAAAAGGCAAGGGTTTCTTTTTCAAGATTAAATCACTGGAATACATCCTTTTATATTTGTTTAAATAAATAAGAAGGGCACTGGCGCGCATTCGCTAGTCAATGGGTTAAAGTTGAAGGTATAAAGACTCAATAAGTTTGATTGAAATCAAGTAAAAAGACAAAAAAAAACTGTGGAAACTCTGGTTTTTTTCCTACCTGTAGGACAAGCGTATTTTCTCAAACTTATCAAAGACTCTCCCAATAGCGCCGGAGTCACTTGGATATTTGCCAAAATTGTCCCAAATGATCCTTCTTCATCTTGGTATGATAAAATATTTCTCATTGCTTTATCGCAGAGATAACTGTCCGACTGACTGCCTGCCGCTTGCAGAGCCTGGAATAGAACAATTTTGCAACAATTGCAGATTTAAAAATTGCACATCGTCAGTGGAAGGATATGGTCTTGCAGATTGATTATAGTCAATAAAAACAGATGGTTTACAGCAAGCAAACATTACTATTCTGATCAGAATGAGTTAGTCTGGAAGGTTGACTATAGTGAATAGAAAGAGATGCTCAGCAAACTCGGCAATATCTTCTAATAAACCTGTTTTACTTTAATGAAATTCGGCATTTAACGACCGTGTACGAATGGCTTCATTTCCCCCTAATCTACACACGTCAAGTGAATTAAACTACAATTTTGAATTCCTCAACAGCATTTGACCGGGCTTTCTCACCATCTTCGTCAATCGACTATGGCTTTGTCACATGCATTTTAGATTTTTGCTCTTACTTGGACGGCTAATGCTGTGGCATGTTCATCACCAAATGCTCCAGTTGTAGTATTTTGTTTCGACAAGAGCTGCTGGACGAGACCCCCTGAAGCTGTGTTCACTTCGCTTTGCTTGGTAGAATTTGAGACACAAGACAGAGCGGTAAGCAATAATGCGCTCGTATCCACTGAATTATGACTTATTCCTTTATTTGCACCGTTTATCAACTCTTGAACAACGGCATCTGGTATTTTTTGACCAGCGTTGCAGAGCGCAATCACGGCTAGACTGTATTGAAAATAGTTATTGAAACTAGATGTTTCATTAAAGTTGGTGAAGCCGGTAAGAAGGTCAGTTATAAGATTATGTCCATGAAAATCTTCGGGGTTTTTGCAAATTGAGATGATGCCGAGGACAGTAAGCCCCATACTTCCAGTATCGATGCTCGATAAGTCTCCGTTATTAGTTTTCACTTCATCTAGCGTACTTCTTATAGTTTCTTCAATGTTCAAACCTTTGCTTGTTTTGAACTCGGAAAGGAGGGTATGGGCATGATGGCCGGCAAGTCGTAAAGCTGTAAACAGGGATGCAGATCTTGGCGTGCTCAATCCTGATATGTTCGTTTTGTAAATCTGTTTCAGCCAATCAGAGGAACGGACAACAGCTCGAGTTAGATCAGCATGTAAGCCCTCGCTTGGCTTGGCTAGAAGTAAAGAAAGCATCAGTTTTAGTAGTACATAAACATGGTTAGCATGTGTCGCAAGCAAAGTATAATGGCGGTCAAATTTGCACCATCATAAGAGCAAGCAAATTAACTGACTTTTGCTTTGTTATGGGACTATGTTTGCTTTATTACTACAAAATATGCTTAGACATTGCGACATGCAAAATCGAATGTTTCTGGAGATCTTTGCCTTCATTTTAATACATGCCCTCGCATGAAAAAGAATAAGGTTTAAAACAATCTGACGTGAAGTTCACATTTGTTGCCGGGAAAAGCGGACTTTAAGTAAAACAAAAAGGTTAATTGCCATTTCGCGTAAATTCAGCAACTAGCGTGCAGAAAATCGATAGCTAATGTTCCAAAAATCATTTTACATGATTTGCATGCTTCTTGTGTAAACATGTTGCAACGGTACAGAAACATTTATTTTTTTATCAATGTCAATGATTAAGGTTCAAGTTGTCAATTTCATTGTTAGAGATCTAGTTTTACATTATTATAAAACAAGCTGTTAAGATTCGCAAAGGCAGTCGTGAGTTATTAGAGGCTAGAGTGCAGCAACCTGCTTAGCTGAAGACAAACTGAAAACAATGTGTTTTTACTATATAGAAGGCCTTCTATATGACTAACTATAAGGCGCTTAAAGAATGCATACCACCAGCGATGTTTTAGAAAACATGTTTATTGCCCTCTGATTACCATGTAATACCATTTATGGCAATCTAACATGGGTACTGACTCCCTTCAGTCAATACCTTTTACTCATCATGAAATGTAAATTGCGTCTTTACAGTAAAAACCAAAGAGTTTCAAGTCGAGCGTCATTGATCAGAATCATAACACTTGTTCAAAATGAACACAATAATAAGCATCCATTAGTTTTATTGTTCATCAAGGGCCGAAAAGTCAGAAATCGAAATGGCCAATGTTGCACTGTAAGACATTTTTTAGAAATCATTAAAAACGAATGCAAACGGCAATAGAATATAATGAATTCGCCATTTCCGTTTACCACGCTATTTTGAAGAGGTTATTAAGATCTTCGCTTCTCATATTGCTTTGCATTATCTAATTTTGCACCCTTTTCTTCTTTGCTCTAAAGTATCAATTATTATCAAACATGAACGTCATGAACCATGTTTGGTCTCCTAAGTTTTGTCGAAGGACGTTAAATTAGAGCAACCATCAAGCTCGCGTTTTATTTCGCAAATAAATTTTCCCGAAATGAAAAAGAGTTAATTTGGTTGAGTGCGTTCTTTGTGTATGTTTCAAGTGGTGATAAATCATATACCAATATGACGACATTGCATACTTGGCTTCGTTAAAGACCCTTTTACACTGCCGATCTTTGCTGCAAATTTTCTCGTGCTGAAGGGCGGGATAGACTGAACAACACTGCAATATATACTTGATCAAAAACTTTTGTCACCGCACTTTCTAGTTAGTTGAGCTGCTCAATCACATACGTTGGGAGGAGAAATATAACAAACGGGTCTTGCCGGTACAAATTTATTCAACTATCGTTCGTCGTTTGACTTCCTATCCAGCACGTAGCGACTTAATACACTCATTTTTGTGTAGCGCGTCCAGGGCTTTAAAGAGCGCAGCTAGAAGAAAAAGATGGCAGCCTTATTACGAAAGTGTGGCAATAAAGTAAAAGACAACAAATCTATTGTTGAAGTACTACAGCGTGTTGTTTATGCCTAGTTCACAGGCATAAATAACTTTAGTTCTTCATCAACTCTCTGTGCACGCACGGTTTTTGAAACGCAGCTACAGTATATTTTGTTTGAGGAGTTTACAACTGTTATCTGGTTGCCACGTGGCTACCGAGCTGGAAAATACGGAAAGGAGACAAACATATTAGTCCCTAATCTGGCGCTGCGAACATATTCACGAAAACATAGTCGGGTGCAAAACAGTCCACAACTGCTCGGCAATGAATCGACAAAAGTCTCATTGAATTGCTCATCTGAAAACTCGGGGTCACTACCTGAACTAGATCTACGAGAGAAGCACGACGAAGACCTCGAAAAGAACAAATAGGTCGAAGAATTTGATCAGTACCCTTTGGCCTGTTTAGCTCTTTCACTGTTTAAAAGCTTGTCATGTCTTTTTTTCTATTGCCCTGATCCAGCCGCAAACGCCGGGCAGTCTGATCATGCGAGCCAGGCTGGCGAGGTCTCAAACTCAATACTTGTGTTTGCAGCTGCCTTCCAGAGCCTATCAGAGAATGCTAAAAAAGCAATAGTCAGGAAATCGCCAGTTACGTCTAGCCCTGGTCTAAAAGCGGAAAAGATCAACTCTTTTATCAAAAAATTTTTGAGACGAAGAGGCGCTAACTAAATCGAGATGTCGTGTTTAATTCCAACTCAACAGATGGAATTTCTTTCTTTTCTAGTGAACATTCAGGGTATGACACTGTTCCTCCCCAATTGCAGAGCAGGGGCAATAAAAGCCAATTGTCATTGTCCGTTAGAAAACAACAAGATATGTATCAGGGAGCTGTCTCGCTAATTGGAAAATTGACAGCCTCCAAAAAAACAACTTTTCCATCCCCTGCATTATCGTTCTCTTTGTTTCAGCAATCGTGGAGCATTGATATCGTCTTATTTTGTTTGCGAATGCCTCCTCAACGATGGAACATGCAAGATGCATACATCGACGAAGACAGTGAACTGTTTAGTATGCTAGGAATGCATTAAATTGCGTGGTCTACTTGTAAAGTGTGGGTTTAATTTGCATATACTAAATATCTCACAAATTTTTGACAAAATATCAATCAAATTGCGAAACAGGCGACGAACGCAAGCATTTTGGGAACAATAAAGTGATGAACTGAAGATTTTTTTATCCTGCTGCAGACAAAAATAAGGCTGCTTTCCATTTACGCGTTTTTGACAAGCACGTACACGCACGTTCAAGTTTAATTTGTAATAAAACCTATCTGATAAAAAATCCCTCACAGAACTGTTTAGAATTTTGAATTCTACATATTGCGCGTCTGTTTATTATATTTGTTTGTGTATTTTTAAAAACGTTAAAACTTTGAAAGATTTCAACTTTTAATTGCGCGTAAGTGCTCATCAAAAACGCGTAACTGGAAAGCGGCCTTTAATTTCAGCTGCATGTTTGATGGCTGTAATGCAGTTTGAACATCTGTCTGCAAAATCAAATTCAAATTGCTGTCCTCTCGTGCCTGCGATTTCTTTTCGTGATGACATTGTGATATGCATTAAAACGAACAGACGAGCTGATAGGCTCTTGCTTCACGAATCGTGATAATTCGAGAGTTAATGCTGTGACATTGTCCAAATTTGCAATCGGCAATACAAAAATGCCAACTGTATTTTTACACTTTTAGTCATGAATGCATCGAAATAGATCGAATCGAAAAGTTCGTCGGGCAGCAAACGCGTGCGGATAGGTATCATTCTAGCGATGCAAAGTAGGTGATCATAGCAATGCAGCGCACAACCTTGCACTATGCTTAGATGCTTTGAGTCAAGAAATCACTTACCACAAAACGAGTGTGCTTGGCCAAATAACAAAGTTAAGTAGATCACAGAAATGGAAAACAATAGCGTGTTCATGATCAACGTTGGTCACTGAGCGAATATTATCTGTATTTTCCGTTGCTCTCCGCATAAGTGACACAAATCTGCTGAAACGCGGCTTTTGAAGAAGCTAATGTTTTTCCGACGTAATGTAGTGGGCATGCAGCGAGCCACATTAGCATTGCTAATTAGCTTTATTTGTTGACACTGATTTCTACTTACTACAAGTAGAATGCCAATAAATGAACCAGTTCGTATACTTTGTTCTCCATGCATGGACGACATATGGTAAATTCTTCTCTGCTTTTTTATAGTCCAGTGTATTTTATGGAAAAGCATGCAGTTGATGATTTACGAGCGATTGCTTAATTTTAACGTGCTCGTAATAGATGTTCAACTGCAGTCCAGTTGATCTATTTTTGCCAGCAAGTATGGTCTGAACCATATGATCTGAACAGCTCGGCTTACTAAAGCAGCAGGTGTAGCTATAAGAATGGGGAGGTGGGTTGGGTGGCACATGTCTCCCCCCAAAATGTCCTTTGTTGATAAAAAGTGTCCTTTCGTTCAAGATTGGCTATGAAAGGTATTCTATTTGTTTTCTAAACACATTTCATATGCCCTTTACACAATCATAAGCTGGTTGTAATTGCTAATACAACGTTAAAAAAATGCTAGTACAGTTTAAGATGGAAAACGCTTTTTTATTTCCCAAACACAAAGAGATACTTTACTGCGAAACTTAAGTGGCCTGTTTTAAAAGCGTAGACCTTTAGCAACGCGTGTCTTTCATGTGACTATGTGGAACCATGTGTGGAACGCACACGATCACATGAAAGACTTACGTTTCTAAAGGTGCATGCCAACGGTGACACTGCGGTGATATTATTTCCTCCCTGCGAAGGTAATGAATTGTCGCAGTGTCCACCGTGAGGTTGCATCACCTTGAGATTATATAACCACAGAAAACGTGACGATGACGTCGAATCCGTGCGGCACGATTACTTGAGGACCTTACGAAGCTACGACGGCGACGTCGGGTAAAACGTAATCTATATTTGTGCACTGAGACGAAATCCAGGCTTAATGTTGTCGTCAATGAAATAAAAGTCATGTTTAAGGACCTAGCCTGCACGATGATAAATAAATATAAGATTGTCCACAAAACTCAATTTTAAAGAACGATTTTTTCACTCAGTGAGTTCACGTCGCCTCAAAACGTGAAAAAGCATAGACTGAAATTGCATTTAACCCTTTATTCAATGGAGACGGCGTCGAGAAGAATCGGGGACGTAAATTCATTCATTTTCTTCGTTTGACTAAAAACGCTCTTCTATTTGGCAGACGTCGCCGTCGTAGTTGCAGTCCTCGATCGCAAAGTCCCTATTTACATGTTTAAGCGCCGTGGTGCTTTTTAAATTTTCATTATTTCACAGCGCTTATTTGAGGGCAGCGCTCATTTGAAGGTGGCATACATATATTTGTTTGCAAATGATAGCTAGAACTATGATACAAACTGTGGAACATATGAAGAAAAAATTTTCCAACATTGACTTGACTTGCAGTATTGTTGTTTGACAGCGGATAAACGAACTTTAAGCAATACTTGTTTTTACTACGAGAACGTGAAGGCTGTGTAAATTTCATCCGCATTTTTAACGATAACCAATACACTAAAGTTTAGATTATACATTCTCATTTCTTTTGATGAGTGAAATGAAATCATTTCAACTGGAAATATTGTCATTCAGAGATACAAGAACGATGTTATTACATAGCTATGATGATGGGCTAATAGACAGGGGCGGATTTGGACTACGTCACATTCAGGATGCGACGAAGTCGAAATATTTTAAACTTTAAAACCATTATTGCGCATATCTTCCACAATTATTTTCAAGCCTTCCCAAGCAGTTTAAATTCGTGCTTTTACTGTTTTTGTGACATAACAATTACAAATTGCGCGGCAAGCGATCGATTTTTGTGTTCTAACACTTAGGTGAAGGCTAAGCACTATTAATAGATTCAAAACACTCGTGAGTTTTACTTGCCGAGTATTTACCTGCGCAAAGTCGTCACACCTGTAGGCTGTGCTGAATTTGGCAAATATGATCGCTGTC
>JAODVM010038226.1:0-18679 GCA_025400095.1 Phenganax marumi
GACGGGGTGGAGGACTGGGGATTTGAGGAGATTTGGGGGTTGAGACATTGTGTATTTGTGCCGTAAATCATGAAGAAGATGCTATATATACCCAGGCGGTCCAAGGCTAGGCAAAGTTTCATCTTCAGAGAGAGTGGATACTTCACCGTTGTCGGCCGAACTTTGCCTCTTCCCAGGGCTCAGGCAGAAGGCCCCCCAATGGATCAAACATGATCAAAACAACTCAATCAACATGTGGTCCATGTGGGCATGTCCTTCCCACCGGCATTGAACAACATGCCACATCCTGCCACCCAATCTTTGGCCGATACGTTTTTTTCCCGATGCACTGCTGCCATGTGGTATGCCTTCGCGTTACCTTGGCTTGAAGGCTGGCATCTCAGGTTTTGAAGCGGTGTCATGGAAATCACGGGTCTGATATGTCTGATCTTGATGCCATGCATATATCTCCGGATGTCTTTGGAGAATACGTGATGTGATATAGCCCCGCTGACTACTCCAGGTGACCTGTCATTGGAATGCCAAAGCGTCGCCGATGCTTACAAGGCTTGCTGGGGGCACGTGATGTGCATGGATGCCAGTGATTTTCAATGTCGAGTGTTCCCAGCATATCGGACAAAGTATCGGACAATCGGACATGCATCTTAATGACACCCAACATGATCGACATGTGTCAGTTTAAATTCATGCAGGCCATGAGGACGAGCTCTACGACTGGGGCTCCTCCGATGATGCCGAGATTGGACCACGATGGGAAGGTGCCAACCCCCATGCGATGTGGACTCGTGAGATCGAGATCAATAGTAGATTGAGCTAGCTGGCTTAATTAGGCCAGGTCTCGAAGAAATTGAAATCCGTATTTCTCCGGACATTCCCACGGGATCTCAAGGGACCGGCTGAGCCTCAACAATGCCAAAAATAATGATCTTTCGATTCGACACAGATCATAGATCAGCATGCATGACATCATGAAACATAATATCTGTTCTTGCTCCGCCCGGCCACGTTTTTGCTTCCATGGGTGTGCAGCGGCGCCAAAGCCGCATGAACATGGAGAGGATAGACTTCCTTAAGGACAGGGCTGTGTGATTGGGCATGTTCTTTCAAACTATTTCACCTAGCCTAGATGTTCACTCAATCGTTCCAAACCATGGGATGTTCAAAAGTCGATCGCCCAATTATGTTCATCGTTGCTGAATGGTTCAGCTCCTTTCTGCGCATGGAGCACTGCAAGCTTCAGTCATAGTACTTCGATGGGTTCTTTGCTAGGACTTCTTCGATGAACTATGCCAGACAGAAGGGTACATCAATGGGCGACGGGCTGACATCAAGGCAAAGAAAGGATCAAAGGCAGGTCATGTTCCGGTAGTTCATGATCATCATGTGTTTTCTTTTACATTTTTGTCCAACGCCTAAATTAACAAATTCTTAAACTAATTGCCGTAGGTATTTTCCTTTGTCGATTTGGTGGGGTCAGACTCTGTGAGCGAGTTGGAGGCCAGACCATGCATTGGAAAGCATCCAGTGAGTTCAATCCTGAGTGAATTAATTGTTAACTCGAAAGGTTGAACGAGATACCAACTTCAATTTCTTGGCCAAATACTTGAGTATCTTCGCGGGTGATTTGCCCACTATGCACGAGGTTCAGGACGTTCGGAAGTTAAGACATTTGCCACGGATGAGACGTGATATACTAGTCGGTGATTGTCAAATCGCCATTGCAGGAGGCATTGTCCTATGCCAGCAACACGTATGACCTCAATCCGCGCTTTCGTCGAAAGGGGCAACACGAGGCTCAGGGAAGAAAGGGGGTGGAGTGCAAAATGACTAAATCCTCAATCGGTTTGGATAATTTATGCCAGCTTAGATTCCCAAGCCCCTATCATTGCAACATTATCGTGAATTAGATCGGCATCAACCCCCAACCCCAACAATCATCCCGAAGTCCCAGTCCCAGCATCATCCGTTGCTGCCAGGCATGGATTCGAGTGGAGGCCAAATTGATCCGCACGATGGCCTCCCATGTGAGCAACTTGTATCAACGGAGCAGGAAAGTCAGGCGAGCTTCAATGATTTTTTCGAGGGCCATTTAACACAAGATAAAAAAATAGGTAATTACTGTTTAAGACATGTGTACTAAAGTGTAGATGTGCAGGAAGGGGCATGACAAGATGAATACCCTGAAGTCAATCATCCTTCTGAAGTGCCAGGACCGATCACGCATGTATACATGATGCACGACGGACATAATATTTCAGTCGGCTGGCTTGTGTCAAAATCAGGCGTGCATATGTCGATAAATGCTTTAATATGTTTTTATACATGTGAATGTGAACCACCTGTCACAGGAGCGGGGAATACTGTCGTCATCTAACAAAAAGCTCCCAACCCGTGGAAGATCGACCTTTAAGGCCAAATATTGATTTGGTTGGTTTCTTTGTTGAACCGTTCGTTCAACAGGTTGTCACACATGCACATGTGCACAAGTCCTTCAATTTTGAGTTTTTGTTTGCCTCTAGGTGTCAAAGGTATCGTCGAAGCACTTTCATAGAAGTCAAGCCACGGAACAGCTGTCAGCAAGCCCGAGTGAGCCAAGCGCGTGTAAAGTTGGTGCACCCCCTGACATGGCTGATACTTTGCCAATGTCGCCCAACTTGGAATCACAACCACCCGATTTCAGGGAGCCTGTTGAAGACGATAGCCAAGTGCCAGTTGAACCTGCCGAATACCAGCCAGACTCCCAAGCAATGGATATGGATGTCGCAGATGCAGCAAAGGTGGGTTGCGATGTGGGAGAGGATGGAGAGGGTAAAGAACAGGCCGAGGAGGAAACCCGAAACGATGACGAGATCATTGAACCAATTATTTCGCATGAGCTTGTTGCACATCAATATCAAGATGATGGCGAAGTCGCAGAACTAGAACTTGCAAACCAGAATTTGCCTTCAGCCACTCCGGCAGCTGAAGTCAATGAACAGGAGAAAGCCGAGATCGAGAGAAAGCCAGTAGATAATGAACAACATGAAAACGAAGAAAAAGTGAACGTCGAGATCGAGAGAAAGCCAGTAGAAACCAAACATGGAGAAGACGAGGAAGTCGAGATCGAGACACGGCCAGTTGAGGAGGAGCACAAGAAAGAACGAAAGAACGCCGATATCGAGAAAAAGCCAGAAGAGAAAAACGAAGCTGAAAAAGAGAAAGAACAAAAGAAAGCCGAGATCAAACCAGTGCCAAAGGGTGAGGTCACCGAACCAAGAGCTCCCAGTGGCTTGGGCCATCCCGCCGGGAAAAATGCGACAGCTGCACCTTCGGCCACAGGTTCACCAAAGCCACAGCAGGGAAGCTCAGCTGATCTTGATTCGGAGGATGAGACCAAAAATGCAAAAGATGAAGCTCCAGTAAAACCCAAAGGAACTCACAAGGACCAATATTATGTGTCAGGGCATAGTAATCCAATCGAAACTTGTACCAATCAACATCGGCTTAACTCCGGACCATTTTCTGTCCATCCAGGACAGACAGCCAATTTGTGAACTGCCTGGTGACGTTCGCAATGATCAGTCGTTGCAGTCTCAAATCGAAGAAGCAGCTAGCAAGTTGATTGAAGCTAAAGATGGTAAGGATGTACACAGCAATCTGCTGAAGGCCCCATTCCGGTTGATATTGACTTTGATATTGTTGAGATCGTTTTTTATCGTTTAGATCTCTAGATCGATCGATAGACCTTGAGCCTTAAGCGCAATCCACTTCATTGTACTGCATAGCCAATTCTATTTTTCTCTGTGTACTTTATCGTTCAACTCCTCAATCTTCATTTGATCATTGCTGTCCATCATTTGTGATGGCAGGCGCAGGCTCTTTTACGCAAATCCATCCGTGACACCATTGCAGATCCAGAAGACCCAGATCGCGAGCACAAAGACGAATATGAGACAGACTCCCAAGGTGAAGAAGGTGGAAAACAGAAGAAAAGAAAACCAGGATCGAGTGGAAGAGGACGAGGTAAAGGACGAGGTAGAGGACGAGGTAGAGGGAGCCAAAAGAACAATAAATCAGAGAAGCCAGCAGAGGAAAGAAAGGAAGCGCTTGAGAACCCACCCAAAAGAGCACGTGTTGTCCCAGCAGAGCAAGTTCCCGACCATGTGTTGCCAAAGAATTTGGATGCGGCATTCGAGCAGGCAGTTGGATATGTAAACGAAGACCTCAAAGATGCAGCAGCTGCAGCAGCGGAGCGTGAGGAACATGCGCAAGCATCGTCCAAAGCAAAAACATTGCCCAAGAAAAGGTCGGCACCTAAGAGGAAGAAGGTTACACCCAAGAAGGCGAAAGCTGAACGGAAAGCAAAAGAACCAGAAAAGCCAAATGATGATAAGTCATCAGCCGCAGCGCGATCCAAGCCCGATGCAGCAGATCCGGCAGATCTGTCTCGCACGCCCAACAAGAAGAAAGAAAAGATGGCTACCCCCAAAAGAACACCCAAGACCTCACCCAAGAAAAGACGTATGAAGAAAAATCAGGACCAGTTTTTCGTTTATCACTACCGTTACAAATCAATGTTATTAAAGGTGCATGATTTGCTTCTGTCATCCACATTGCATTGCACTAGTGCTAGCTTTTAATGTGTAAGCGTTTTAATTTATAGCGGTGAGGAGGCAAACGTCGCCTTGCTGACCCAGCATGGTAAACACCTGCCTCATCTGAAGTTGCCTGCTGACTATGCTTCGAAGAAGTGTTGTCCTGAGAGATCTTGCATCACGTGATCACGGGGTGGATTCATATTGGGGAACCCTTCTTTACTATGCATACAATTCAACCTAAGTTATCAAATGTTGACCAAATCCGTTCGTGCTGAGGAGCTTCACCCTTCGTGCGCCGGAAGACCTACCAACCGATAGGATCGAAGACCCACTACAAATTCAGTTTTTGTAGGGGACTCAACGGTGTAGCAGTTGATTTTATTGGAGCCATTGAAGGGGGGTTCGATGGGGAGTGTTGTGAGGCTGGACCGTGGTGCTGGCAATTTCTATATCATGAAAGTTGACACAGTCCGCGTGGACAAGATCAACGAGACAAATCCAAGTGCGAATCTCAAGGCATGACTGCTCTTACTCATGCATGCATAATACATGCACACGCATGCTTTAATTGGTGTTAAACAGATCGACAAATAATTTATAGTTTTCGCTCTCATGACATCGATCGATAAGTGGTAGTTCTTAGTGATCGAAGCGACCAATCGATCCACAACTCCTAGCCCACAGCATCCTTTGCCCCGGGGCCAGGTCAATGAAGTTCAGAAGGGCGTCTCCATCACTTGGACCGGCAGAGGTCTTCCCGCAGCGCACTCACCTCAGATTGCATTTCAGGGATGTCTGAATGGCATTTTGTTCAAGTCGGAGTCTGTGCATATATCATAGTTCTGCATGATATCGATCGTGAGTTGAACATGACGTGCGACTGGAAAATGGTAATCCGCGATCAGATGAACACATCGACCTTATTTCGATCTAGATCATCTTTTTAATCAAATCCAATGTTCTCCGGATTAATCATTTTTGAGGTGGCATTTGGCGATGATGACGGCTGGATGGGTGCCGGTCGGGGCAATCCCGGTTGCTCAGCAAAGCTGAACTTTGGGTCTATAGACCCATGGAGTTTTGGACACCATCACATTCGAGATGCTCCAAGGATTGGTAGGTTGGATCGATCTCATTCTAGTTGAACTACAAACTATCCGTCTTCGATTCAAACATATTCAATCTAATATCACCTAAGAAAGATCATCCATGGTGCACCGTTTGTATGTGTGAAAGTGGGATGCGATCCGATGTAGACCGTCCATAGTTTTGAGATGTTTCGAGTGTTGATTGACATAGATCGTGTGAAACCACCGTACCGTCACCAGGAAAAAACATTCAGGACAATTTGGATTGATGTGGATATCAAACAATTAGCGGCTTGCAGTGTGCAGTCAGGGGTAGGAACAAAGTTTGCTGAAGAGAACCCCATGGAGTGAGCCTGTATATGTATACGCATGCACATGTGCATTGCTCAAGCCTCGACGCCTGGAGCCCATCGAGGATGTGTTTTTGATCTCCTCTCATCATTGGTCCCTCATGGCTCGTTCTCGTGGCTTCTCCCCATTGGCACTCACGCCAAATGCTATCCTCGCAATGCTCACACTTGGAGCGCCATTACTGTTGAAGCTTGCCCTTGATTTCATTGTATGTAGTTAATCTTGTGTGATCCACACCAGGTATTCCAAATTCGACCACATGCCCGTGCACATCAGGGTTTACTGTTGTGAACGATGGTCCTGGCCCACCCAAGTATACCGGCCAGCATTCAAAGCCCAGGATACATGCGGCGGAGTACGTGGCGCAGATCACGGAGAGCGGCTCTGAAAGCAGCACGCGGGCCCGATCCTTAGTTTTTGCGCGAGTAAGTTTCCATCTTGGACGCGTGCGGCAACAGATTACCAACACAGGTTGAAAGGGAAAAAAGGG
Organism: Phenganax marumi; assembly: GCA_025400095.1. Lineage (NCBI taxonomy): Eukaryota > Metazoa > Cnidaria > Anthozoa > Malacalcyonacea > Clavulariidae > Phenganax > Phenganax marumi. The sequence goes on from JAODVM010038226.1 coordinate 6,507, forward strand.
TCCACACGTGGACCCTTTTGTGTCCTCTTAGCCTCTCTAGGTAAAGCGATGGTTTGAATTGCCACAACGTGCGTGATCATTGAAAATTAATATAAATAAATAAAAGTGATTTCGACAGGCCTTGAACGATGATATGTTGGCCCAGTGAAGTAAAGCACGTGTCCTTTCAGGTCCTTAATACTAGAATCGATCAATATTTTTAAAGTCAGCTTTCACATTCCTAGTGTTGCCGCATAGACTATTGGCACCTCTGAGTACATGTTCGGCGGCTCAGGACATCTTCGCCTTCGACGTCTTCTCTGGGCAGGGTGCAGTAAGTTGTGCGTTCCGCCAGAAACTTAGCATAGAAACCATAATGATCATCGATATGTTTAACTTTAATTATTTGATAGCACATTTGCATTAATTAGATAAATTATACACCATGACACATGCGTGGTCTTCCAACGATCATGAGCTGGTTGCTGAAGCAAATCGTCGCTGTACTTAGGGGACCATCGTTTGAAGACGTCCTTTGCTCAGTGTGGGAATTCCCAAGAGGCCCAATGCTTGGAATTCATGCGTGCCAGAATGATCATCCAACCATTTCCAAATGCTATATCCTGCCCGTCTGAGGCTCACCTACGAGGTGGAAGACCGCCCCAAGGTGAATAACATCTTGACAGTGTCGATGCCTCATGCACAATATTTCCAGGAACGTTCGAACTTTTGATGCGTAATAATATAGTACGATAGACTATCGATATCATGTGCAGGCCATGAAATATGTTAAATTTAATATAGTCGAGGAAAGTTAATGCCATGGTTCCCTTCAATTCTCACGGCCCAGGTGCGGATTTCTACGGTTGATCCAAGGCGCTCTCAGGTTGGTTGAAGATGGGGCAATGCATGGGGGACCGCCGTGCAGTTCCTGGATATGGATGAACCGGGGGACATCAAGTAGGTCAAAGGACAATGCGATGGGAGACGGAAAGCAACCATCTGTTGTGGAGGCCAACGCGACACTCAAGTTGAAATTAGAGTCCGATATTTTGTTTTTAATCAACAAAGACATCTAGTCCATATTAGATTAACTATTTTAGTCTGACTGGGTGTCATGGCGATTGGTGCTTTGTCAACCAAGGATAATGTCCAGGTTTGCATTGGTGGCCATACTATGCGTCGCCAGATGCATTCATGTGACGATTGAGCAACCACGAAGTTCAGTTATGAAGTATGCAAAGTACTTCAAACATATCGAAAAAAAACTTCGTGTACATGGAATTCTGGATTGGTCGCATGTCAACTAGTGGGGCCCTCAGGTACCTTTTGAACGTTCAACTAAACACGTATCAAGTGCTTTGAGTGCACCGTCCTACCATATTCAAGCCTCTGGTCGACCTGCCCCGTTGCTCAGCTGGATGGGGAGCTGGGGACATTCTCGGCCAAAGCCGTCAATGGCATTTGGCAATGCGTCCAAACACTCAGCTCGGATCAGTGCTGTTATGTTTTGTTTTTCGAGTTGTTCTTTTAATGATGGCTTTGCATACATGATATGATGTGTGTATCGAAAGAAGTATCGAGACATGATCTACCAAGGATCTAGGAACCAGGAGCAGTCAAGAGAACACAAAATAGATCGATCGATGGTATTTTAAATTTGACTATGCATGCATGGAGAGTCGTTATCTTGACCTTGTTAGTTGATTATGTTGTTTCACTGCTGGCTCTGAGGCCATATGTGCGCGGATTGTACAAAAGGCTTTCTCGCAAAAAGCAGAAGAAGATGAAGAAGAAGGCCAATAAGAAGGAGGGTGCTATAGTCATCCACTACGAGAGCTCTACTGGGAAGCGAAAAGTGTTTGGTTCTTATTTGTATATATGCATTGCATCCATGATCCATGTATGCATGCATCATGCAGCTTTGAACACACAGTCAACAGCCTTAAGAATCAGACTTAAAATTGAACTGTCATTTATTACTGAGGCGTGGTGGACCACAACTTAAAGCATCGCAGGTTTACCCAAAGAAATACGGTGAGCGATATCGCGATCTTCACTGCGCATATGTGGTTTCTTGCTACGCTAATTTATGCATAATAATGTAAAACATATATCGATGTCCACCCTGGATTTGTTCATTGGCATTCGCCATTCACCACCATGGCCTGGTGAAGCCAAGGCAGAGCATGCCGGAGATCTACGCTCTATGATGTATGGTGATGATCATTCACGCCTGCCGACTGAGACCCTCTTCAACGCCATAAATCACGCCACTTCGACCTGATCAGATAATATAATCCTAGTGCATGCATGGTTGCAACATGTTTATCAGAAGCTCGAAGATTAAAACAGAAAACACATGGTCTCTTCCCACCCCGTGCCAAGTTGCTTGCAAGGCCAAGTCATTGACCTGGTGGTCCGCGGCAAAGCTGGATGAGCTCAAACAATTTTTGATAGAGGAGTGCAACCAGGGACGGTACAGCCCCCAATTCAGACAGGGTCTTGACTGAGCTGAGACCGCTCTGTGAGCAATCAATTCGATTTTCACACCCAGACATGCCAAAACCATGTGACAGTCACAAAGTATATCATTAACGCCAGATAGAATTTTGAACTGGGGCATGAAACAGAAATGGGGTGTGCACATCGCTATGCAATGGAGCTGAAAGTAGCATGGCTGTACAAATGCCACAATTATCTAGATCCGTTTGCAATAAAACAAAAACGAACTGGGGGGGTGCGTGGTCCGGGCGTGGTCCGGGCGTGGTAACACCTAACATTGCCGTGGAAACACCTAACATTGCCGTGGAAACATCTAACATTGCCGAGGTCTCAAAAACCTTCAAAACCGGCCAAAACCGGATTAAACCAAAAAAACACAAATTGTGTATGTCTAATTAAAGTTGATGGTTTCGACACAGGCTCATGTGTAGTTTCTGTGGTTTGATGTCAATTGTTGTGGGGAACGGTGACTTCTGGGTTAGATTGATCTTGAGACTTTGTTCTTCACCCACCGCATGCAGGGGCTCAGCTCGGTGCCGTTCTCGGGAGAACAAAGATCATATCGTCACAAAGAAACCACGATGTTCGACTAGATATATTGCCATATATAGCGTTCCTCCCTATCAGATCATATACGACATGAATAGATCAGAGGTTTTGAGCCCATTCTTTGGTCTGGCACCATGGACGCAGCCAAGAAATTTTTAGCTGCGGCCAAGACTCGTGCGGCCAAGCCAAAATCGATCGAGCATCATCCAGCGGCCTTGAGCTTGAAATCTCCACCTGAGAAGCTGACACCGCCGACTTCTGCAGGCACGAGTCTTCCGATGGGACCCCGATTCGAGCGATGCCATGTCAAAGCAAGAGTTTCTTGGGGTCAGTGCGCCTGCCTTTTGCAATTTAGTACATAGTATAGTATACAGCTCAGTGCACATGCATGTGCCTCAACAGCTAGCACCGTTCATGCGTGCAGGTGGAACGAGTACAGCTAGCACGTCAATTTCTCCAGCTTCGACGATTCCAGCATGCGATGAAGAGGCACGTGCTATGGCTGTGGCGGGCACTCGGGCATCTAAGTCTAACGGTACCCCAGAAGACAAGATCAGGACATTGCCACAGTCACCACGACCTCCACTCTCGCGAGCCATCCAGTCACAGGAGATACTTGTGCCAACAGCAACTCCATCAACAAGAGCTCAGCCAAAGAAGAATGGTAAGAGTAAGACCGGTAAGACCCGTACCAAAAAGAGGAAGACAAAGATGATCAGCAAGACAACCAAGCGTAAGAAAACAGCACGCAAGGGCCGCAGGGGTCCAGTCAAGAAGACACCACCAGTTGGGACAAAGAAATCCACTGAGAAGGCACCCGTGGTACCCGCCCATGACCCATCGAACCCTGTTGAGCCCACGCCGCTTGCCCTTCCTGCTTCTGCTAGACCTGAAGTGCTTGCTCTCGCCCGTGCATCTTCAATCCCTGCACCTGCTGTGAAAGTAGAGACCGTCAAGCAGGAGGATGCAAGCCCACCGCCGACAGCACTGGCTGGAGTAGCAACCTCCAAAGGTAGCATTTCTCCGGAAACACCTGGACCTGAGTCCGTGGCATCGCTCCTGAATCGGGCGGGCTCAGACGACTGAGCACTTTGATCTCGCACGCATGCAAGAATGGGTGGCAAGCTCCGTCAAAGCAGCCCTGGACAGTCCTTCTACACCAGCGCCCGGTACAGAGCTTCCCAAGGTGCGCTCGCGTAACAAGGAATCACACAATCGAAGGATGCGATTTTACCGGAGTTTGGACAGTCGCTTGGATTAGCTTGACAACATTGTACCATGCTGGGTCTGAAACAAACAATTACTGACATCAAAGGTCGTACGTTTGTTGTTGTCTTCAACTGTGATCATGTGATCTTATATTGGACCAGGAGGATTCAACCAGATCATCATCTATACCCGCTTGACGTATATAACAACAGCAACCCTGCAACTGACCCTTGTGTCCTTAACATGCAGTCCATTTCGATCTCAGGTCCGAATTCTCCTCCAGAGATTATCCAGCTGGGTGAAAACGCGAGGGCTGCATCAGGACTAGTACTGGGCCCGCTGATCGATCTAGATCTGACTTGAAGAAGCCAGTGAGATATGACATGATATAAAAATATCTTGCACTTATAAGTGCATGCCTTATTTTCCAACCATTGGTCATGCACTGCAGGTATACGCGTGTGTGTGCATGCATCGATCGATCAATCAACACTACAATAATCAACAATCATACACGTGCGCTGTCTATATCAATCGATCCGGTACGCACTACCAGGAGGGCGCAAGACTGACCAGCTCGCCATCTTGTTTGAAGAATGGATGAAGTGCAGCGAGAATTGGAAGGAATCCAGCTTTGTTCTTCGCATGCGAGAACGGAATACGGAGCGTACAGTTGGAGGAAGACGCTGGATGACCGAGGCTGACATCGTGGCCAAGTACCTACCGGGCAGATCATTGGAGGAAGCCAAACAAATCGCCCGGGAGATAGTAGAAGGAAAAGAAAAAGATGCACATATGAAGAAAACGCACATCCGACCTCACCCAGATGCTCCGCTTCGGCTTGACATGAGACTCTTCTTGATTTGGGATGAGAGCTATGAGACCACAGAGCGAGATGTCACCGTTGAAACCCTTTTCGAGTGCAAAGACGCTGGTGATGATCAGCCGTCGAAGCACAAAAAAAAGAAGAAAAAGTCCAAGCGGTCTTCTTCCTCTGCAAGCACGAGTCCGAGCGTCGCAACCATTGACAGCAAGTCCGACAGCTCTTCGAGCAGCCATCGTCGCCGTTCAAAGAAGAAATCCAGCAAGAAACGCAAACATGAGGCAAGCAAGAAAGGCAGCAGAACAACAGATGCAGATGCTAAGACTGCTAAGACAACAACGGAGAAGAATGATGTTCCGGTGGCCGGTAAGGACGAGGAGACCGGTGGAGGGGGAGGCACTGGTGGAGGTGGAGGACGCCCCGACAAAGACGCCAAGAAGAGACTCAAAGAGTTAGAGAAAGAGAAAAAGAAGAAAGAAAAAGAAGCCGAGAGAGAACAGAAGAGAATGGAAGCAGAAAAGAAACGAGAGATCACTAAGAGCGAAAACAAAAAGCGTGCAGATTTGAGGAAGGCTGGGCATTTCTCACCGGGCGCTGTAGCATCTCTGACTGTGCTATAAACATGTGATACTTTGATTTGGAATTGTGGATAATTTAGCATTGCAGTGCAAAGACTCATATCCATGGATGTGTCTTCACATCTGTGCTAGCTATTGGCGAAGGAGGCAGTATGCACCTTGTTGACTCCATCCACGGTCCCACAGTCCACAATCAAATCACGACAGGAAGTTGCTGCTTTGGATGTTTGCATTGGGGACACGGTGCGGCGTGCTACCTATGCGAGCTCTGTGAGCCTTGGCTCGGGTTTTACAATATAAATTGAGTTCCATAAACATGCCAAGAGAGATTGTCAGTATTATTATATTTATCATTTATTCACAGCTCATGATTAACACGTCACATAGTTAACGTTCTTTCATGTCCTGATCCTAGGTGACCTTGGTGTGTGATTTTATGATGTCTAGAGTATACCGGCCGATTCCCTTTGGCAAGACCCCTTGATGAATCGACTTGCATCAAGATACGACATCATAGTCATTGAAGCCCGTGTCATCGATGCCCGCGCTTGTACCTTAGGGCCGACCCAGTTCTCAAAGAAGCTCTTGGCAAAGAGGCTGAAGCTCAACAAGCGAGCTTGAAATCCACGAGAACGACTCTTCAGGATGCATTGGACTTGGATCAGGTTCCTTGACGTAGGGGGTTCATGGACAATCTACCCATGATTCAGCACCATGTTTAATCGATAGCCATCCAAAGCTTCTATCCTTGATTTTGTAGCGGCCTATAGTATCATGAGTTAGAAAAAATAATGTTTCAGCTTTGTTCTGATTGTGATAGGAAACTGATTCCGACGTACTATATATGACATTTGGGGCACGGGTCCTGGTGGTTGGACCAGTAAAGTTTTTTACTTCCCCAACCAACCCAAAGAAATTAATATTGATCAATGAATTAATTATTTTTGTTTATTGTGGGAGTACTGATGATGGTACGCATATTCATGTTCAAGACGACAATATAAACCACTGCTGATCAAAAGTGTGTGGTACTGATGTGTTCTGACAATAATCATCGTCAAAAAACTTGAGTACGCTTCATCCCAGTTGGATAAGATGGAGAAGCTCACCAGCACAGGGCGGATGGCGACTGCTGCTTACAATGAGCGGAAGAAAGCTATGGGTATGCAGTAGATTCGGGGCACTGACGCCCCACTCGAGCCCAAGTTTTTGTGAAAGAAGGGATAGATCCCTGGCGGGATCTCGAGATCTTTGGTTTGGATAGACGCCCATCGCCTGACCTATTGCAATAGCAAGCTCTCCCGCGTGTGTCAACTTACTGGTGCTATTTCTGCTAAATTGTTCGGATTCTGGTGTTACCATGGAGTTGGGGCGTGCCAGATCATTAGAATCTCCTCCAATCTTACTCGATTAACCTTTCTTGGCCTTTAGTGGCAAGTACCTTCAAAGGGGAATGACACCCTACTACACGTTTGAAAGCCATGAAACTCATATTGTTTGATCGATCTGCTTAGCCGAACGTGTATAATGTTATATGTTTTCGCTAGAGTTGCTGTGGGGTGTCTGGGTTTTGGAAGGTGTGCCTTTCCTAGGCCGAGCAGGGCATGGCAAACAATCGAAGATAGCAGGTGAATGTGTGCCTGTGTGATTTCATGCAGCGCAGAAAAAAATAATTATGCGCTACGGGTGCAGTGCTGCCAGAAGGTGATAAGAACTCAGAATTTACACGCTACCGTTTGCGGTTTTTTATGTTTGACTGGCAAAGCTTAGATCGATCGATCTAAAGGATTGTGTTTTTTGTAAAATTTCATTTGTACACTGGAATGATGATAGTACATGTCATTACAGCTAGCTCTTGTAAGTGCATCGGTTATGGACTTTCAATCCGCAAGCGGTCTGATCATGTATAAGTCCATCAGAGACCATGTGAACTATTGTGCATTGAAAGAAGTTTCCGGTTTCATTTGAGAATGAAGGACCATGAAGGACCTATTTACATATCGGCTGTTGTTCATCGGCATCGGTTCATTTTATGCGATACCACCTCGAACTCGAACCTTGTCCCTGGTACCCCAAGAATCCCATCTTGGCCATGCCCGGTGCCCCTCGCAGGTGATGGAACTGCTTGGGTTGCACAAGCTGCAATCGACGATGTTGCGTCTGCAGCTCCTTGGCCATGAAGTGGTGTGGGGCGAGGGGATGGATCCGATTTGAAGTTGTTTTTTGCTGAAAGTTCTTGTAAAATAATAATAAGCAGTCAAAACCAGGACTGGGTTAGGCAAAGGAACTTAGCTAGCTATGCATGCGTGCAAGGCTGAAGTTTGTGACTTCAATGACAAAGCTCGGTTTGACTGAGGTTTCAAGTGTCTCCAGGGCAATCTCGAATGCACGGTCCCATCTGAAGGTTCCTTCTCTAAATTACAGTGATGTCCGTTTTTGTGTTGATAGGTTCCAACGACTTTTCCGAAATACAATTGATGTGATGCGCAACCCTCTGCAACTTGAAGTTGTCTCTCGAATATTTCTGGGGCGAGTTGAAAGACCGATTCGTATTGAGGAAGCTGGTGATTCATCAGTCCACCCTTGGAGCCGACGAATGGCTACCTTTTCTGGCTGGAATACTAGCAGGGATTTTTGGAGGTTTGCTCGAACAGGCATTGCTTCTTGGCACTTAAATTTTAAATTAGCATGATTGAGGTCACCAATATAGGCCACCACTGCACTTCAGAACCGTTTCACGGACCAGAGTCGAGTTTTGCTTTATTTTATATTGTTTGATATGCTCTGCAAACATTTGCTGCCTTACACATCATCTCTCTTAGGAAAGCCATAGGATCAAAGTTCCCTTTAAATGCAAGAAGAGTCCTCTGGGCTATGTCATTGAAGAACTTGAAGTGCTCGACCCCTTATCCGTGATCGACTTTATCTTCAACAAGGTCGGCATTTCGATCAATGACCAAGATATCAAAGATTACTGGGGCCACTACCGGTCTGAAGAGATCTCTGCAAAATGGGCATGTGAGCACCCTGCTAGCAACAATTCGATACCTTGTGGTTTATACGGCGATGGGTGCAAAATTCGTGAATATCAGAAGATGGTCGGTATTTTCCTCAACCTACCACTATTTCGACCTCGTAGCATCAGATGCTCTAGGTTCCTCCTTGTTGCGTTCCAAGAGGAGCTCGTGTTCCAAAGGAAAACCCTGGACGCGATTTGGCGTCATATCGTATGGCGGATGAATTTGCTGTTGAGCGGCCGGTGGCCAAATTGTGACATTGATGGCCATCCTCTCTCGGGTCCTCAGCTGTCTCGAGCGGGGCAAGAGGTTGTCACAGGAAAGACCTTTGCAGTCACAGAGCTGAGGGGTGACTGGTTGTGGCTGAAGCAATGCCTATCCTTTAGATCATCGTGGAAAGGAGGTGTGCATGTACCCGTCTGCTTCATGTGCGAGGCTGGTTCAAACGAACCCTTCCTTTACTACAACGTACAAAAGGATTCCAATGTATGGGACACGGAGTACTCCACTTTTGCTGATTTCTTGGTGATGCAAATGCCTCAACAACCAAGCTACTAGGCGGCGCATACACATGCATGTGCACTTGTACCGACTTGTACAATGCATAATTAGGCTCATTTGTCAGTGTATATATACATGTGTGACGTTTGATATTGTATGTTTGGGGCGGTGATCTTGGGCTGAGCAACGTGCACATCTTAGGTCCACTCATTGCCCTCAGAGGATTCAGACAAGATCTGATTCGGTGGTGCAGCATGCATGTGATCAATTTAGGGCTGCTATATGGAACAAATGCGAGCGCACTGTGACTCGCCAAAAATACTTTTAATTTATAAGTGATATATCAGATCATATCGATCGATCTAGATCCGTCGGTTATAAATTCAACGGTGTTTCGATCGTCGCCAACTCGCCAAACGACTCAGGGTGATGCTATGTGAAGACAAGTTCTTTGACGGCGACAATTTCCGAGAGCAACTTGAGAGTGCATATGATGACTTCAAGAGCTTCACGAAGGCAAAGAAAATCTCCCACTCTCAGAAGATGTTCACCCCTCGATTGGTGCCCAAATGCAACTTAAATGTTTTTGGTCGTTTTGATCACCAAATAAAATCCCTATATGGGGCACCTCGTGACTAGATGGAGGTCTTCAAACCAGTACTATGCATGTGCGTGTGCATGCAAAAACAACAGAAATCAACGTGTTTTGTTCGTAGTTCCTCGTTCTTTTTTAGGGTGGTTGATTTGCACAATTAAGGTGGTAAAGAAAGACGGTCAACTCTTGATGACTGGCAAAGCCTATAACAACCGGGTCATTGCTGAATGGCTGCATGACGTCGTGCAGCGAGCTCGTGGGAGTTCAACTGACCCAAGAATGCCTCTTGCTTACCTGTGCATGATCCTTTGATCAACCGGACCCCTTTTTGCTATGGTTCATGATCATGATCATGGGTTCCCACCTAAATAGTTGTTCCGGCCTGTGCCAACCAAGATCCACCGTCCGATCCATGTATCTCAGGAATGGCATTGCCCGTTTCTTTGGCATCATGGAGAGATCCCCGCGGTTTTTGTCACTGGTTCTGCACTGGCTGATTTCGAGTGGGGATTTTCTATCGTGCCAAGTTGAGGACACATCACCGCAGCACTAATTGCTCAATCAAACTTGATCTAGTCCTGCACGTGTGTGACTATGCCCATGCATCGGTGCCAACATTGTAAGGTCTCAAGAACAAGCCAAAGACTTGGATGATGCTGGTATGCAGTACCTAGATGGGCACATCAAACTCGCCCGCATGTCCTTCCAGAAACTTTCCAGCACTGAGGATACCATTATTGCGTGTTTCATGAGGGGGGGTGTTGGTCTTTTCAAGCGTGACTAATTGGCAAGCATCATCAACATCCGTTGTAGCCTGACCCCCCAAGGATGGACAAGCCCCACTTCATACTTCGTCCAAAGATCCATGCACTGTGGCTGCAAGGATGTACAGCAACACCAGTGTGCAGAACCAACCAGCGCCAGTGAAGCCATGCATGACTCTGGACTCGTGCGATGTTAAGTTCACCTGTAATTGTCCTTTATTTGGTAAGATCAATGTGCACTTTGTCTTCGTTCGCAATCAAACTCTGCATGCTAACATCATGGAATTGAAGTCCTTTAATTTATAAAGTGTTCTTGACTACTGAGTTGGTATTGTTATTCCAAGAAATTGACACGGTCTTGAAATGCCTGATTGGTGCTGTGTGAATCGAGGCAATGGGTCATATCTTGAAAACTGTCCGGGAGCATCGCCTTTCAGCTGCAACACACCGTTTCATTTTCAAGAAAATGCCTCACGGGTTTAACGTTGACAAACATGTTAACCAGGGAGTCCTGGAGGTATACTTAGCCACCACCACGTTAGGGCCACTTAGCTGCGCTGGTATAGCGCTATTTTTTGAACCAAGCTCAGCCCAGGTGAAAACCCTCGCTTTGTTCATTGCTTTCACGACGAGGATGCTATGATGTGGTTGAAGCGTGCCTGTACTGCATCATCATCTCGAACTTTCTTAGGGGGCAGGTGGAATCAAACAATATAATCTAATCTCACAACTGACGGTCAAGTCTCGCGTATCGAATACAATCTAAAAACTGGTTTATCGATTTGTTGTGGCCCAGGAATCACACTAAAAGGTCATCAACATCCCGGGAAGCAACGCACTTGGTGCCTGAAGCTGTCCAGGCTCAGGACCGGGGGTCAGATTTGTACGCCCGTGCCCTTGGGTGACATGTGAGAAGGTTTGCAAGGTAAGAAAGGTGGTGGCCCAGTTTTTGGTCCGTACACTATAAACGTACGATGTGGTTTGAGTTGTTCTGATAGTGTGGTATGGCGTTCAAAGGTGGGTCAGGCCACCAAATTTGATCGAAGTTGCTTTATTTAATTTGTGATGCTTTCCATTGCTGGCAGGATGCTGTCTATGCAATGGAGGGCGCGTGAGTTTCTTTCATAAACTTGGTGCTGCACCCTGCTGTGTGGTTTGTTTTTTGTTTCTGTGCAGCAGCAACTTGAACTAAAAGCTTTGGTTTGATCGAACCAAGGCTGAACCAGTCCTCATCTGCACGCGCAGGTGGTGTGAAAAGAAAAGGTGCATCCGGAGACATGAGACTGGGTATACCGGTCAACTAGTACATAGGCAAGGGGGCGTGCGTGGTCAGCGTGGTCGGGGCGTGGTGGCCGTGGTCAAGGCAAAGTTTCGTAGTTGCCCTAACGTGGTGGCAAAGTATACTCCCAGGACTCCCTGGGTATATATATGACAATGTCTCATGTGCAGAGGATACAGTAGTGCAATTTAGTGCAATGACTAGGAAAGGGGGCAGATCTCCAAAGTACCATGGTTGAAGGCGCACTCTTCGCTGGATGCATGTGATGTGTCAATAGTACTAGACTGCTGGACACTTTCTTCACGCACCCATCAATGTACACTCATCCACAATCATCGACATGCATCAGAACCACCAAAGAAACACCCCTTGAA